>JABFEA020000002.1:22434525-22493062 GCA_019775915.2 Cyphomyrus plagiostoma
AAAAAACTGGTGTTAATTAGGGTCAGACTTGGAAAAAAAATGACTTGTCAGCAAAGGCTAACAGGGAAGACAAGCAGCACCTCGCATGCATAATTAATGTACAGGGATCATTTGAGGGCAACTGACTTTCACCTAATATCTCTGGACCCATCTTAAACTGGTGTATAACGATTAACAGATTTTCTACTCTTTACCCTATCAAACATTATTTGAACTTTTTTTGCCATGACTCTAAACTCTAAAAATCGCTGTGGACAAAGACCTTCAGAAGTCAAAAGCTATATACAGCATATCCTCTTTCAAAATGGATTTTGAGGAGTTAAGTGAATGTCTGTAGCCCTCGTCACAGATATTTTAAGAAATCAACGTACGATGGTTTGATCGCTCCAATTTTCTTTAGCTTGGATTTGTCTCTTTCTCTCTTTCCCCCTTTCCTTGTTGGGCTCTGTTCCTGTCTTCAAAAAATAATTTAAAAAGCTACCGCATTCATCCTTCGTGCAACAAGAATTTGCTTCTTTAATGAGAACCATCAATTTTGTATATAAACTACACTGTGTCCCGCTTTAGCTTAACGCACACAAGCTGGACAGAGTTTAAATGATAAGAGCAGTTGAAAAGAGTTTTCAACCGTTAGCTTGGGACTCCCTCATAAAGAAAAAAAAGAGAAAAGCTCTCCTCCCCCTATAATCTAATTACACAGCAAAGCAACCCCTCCCCCTGCGCCCATAGGAGGCACAGCTTTCCATAACTTGTTGCTGCACTTGACCTCTATAAACTAGGAAAGTGTTTGATTTGTGGGACCTTTAGCACAAGCAGAAAATAAACAAAAAATATAAATAAACATGACCTGTTTGTGCCGTGATACCTGTAAAGATTTTCATGTTATGATATTACATGACTGATGCGCTTGGCATTTAGCTCATTTATATAAAGGTACCGGCGATCGATCTAGGATACGGCAGCTTGATTTACGATACACATCAT
This sequence comes from Cyphomyrus plagiostoma, assembly GCA_019775915.2. Lineage (NCBI taxonomy): Eukaryota > Metazoa > Chordata > Actinopteri > Osteoglossiformes > Mormyridae > Cyphomyrus > Cyphomyrus plagiostoma. Next base: position 22,435,510 of record JABFEA020000002.1, read on the forward strand.
ATAATGGCTTCTAAGATGAATGTGTCTCAATTCCCCTGAGGCACAGCAGAATCCTTGGTGGTATTCCAGCGTGAACTAAGCTGTGAAGCCTTGTCACATTTGCCTAATAGTCAAATAGAAAAACTGGCTTAAAGTAAAATGAACACAAAATGCTAAATACCTACAATACAAAGATCTCCAGAGCTTCTGGCCTTTCTATAGACGACATTAACATAAGTACCGACCTTATTTCTGGAAAATCATGTGACCTGGAGATTAGTCTTATTTCCCTTTCCCTAACCATCTGAAACAGGAGACCTGGCTTTGCATTACTTTTGGAGAGAACTGAATGTTTAATAAGGCTTCATACATCTGCTAGTGAAATAAGTCATAAGAAATCTGATTGTAGAGAGCTACTCTTACATATTTTTCATATTTTATCACAGATAGAGAAGGGGCTTTTCTGCTTGTCTTTCTTGGAAAAACCGTGGTTTATGCAATAAAAAATGTTAAATTCATGAAACACCATAGGACTCAAACCTGGGATTTACACAAAGGCCTAAAACGGAGTCCAACAGTAACATTCTGTTTTGAGAGACTGAAAAGTATGGCTCCACAAAAGATCTGTGTCTGGCTCCACAAAAACAAAAACAGTATGCAGAAACATCTAGACTATCTCCAGGGCCCATAAGACCCTGACTGTGCCTGGCGTAAGGGCTGCCATGCCACGGTTCCTCTGAGCACCAGAGGAGACAAGCATCTCTCCGGGTTCACTGAAGCATGGCGGGAGGGGCTGTCCCACAGGACGAAGCCTCTTAAGAAGTACCGCTGGGCGCACGCGTGCATCACCATGCTACACAAACAATAAATGTACCTGGTGGGGACAGTGTGAAGGTCTTTTTTTAGTCTGGAAGGGAAAAGAAAGACAAGATCAGTTGGCATGCTGACAGCAGACAAAATGAGAGGGCAGACAGAACTAAAAAGCCGATGTATCAGGCAAACAAAGGCTGTGTACACCATGTCCTGTCACTCTGTCTTTAAGGTAACAGTCTTTAAAGGTAACACCTAGTCAGGAACAGGCAGAAAAATTACCATGATGCCTGTACTACTGTGAAAGGCTACATTTCAGTCTAAGATACAGATGCTCCCCAGGTTATTATGGTTCATGCTACGATATTTTGACATTACGATAGGTATTCCAATTCCACACGTTTTTCACTTTCAGTACATTATTAAATAAATTACATGAGATATGCAACACCTTATTATACAATAGGCTTAATGATTTTGCCAAACTGTAGGCTAATGTAAATGTTCTAAGCATGTTTAAAGTATGCTAGGCTATGATGGTTGTTAGGTTAGGTGTACTGCATTAAAATGCATTTCTGCGTTTTGATAGGTTTAACGGAACATAACCCCATCGGAACCCGGGGAGCATCTGTATTTACTGAGAGAGAGCAGCTCTCCATTGGTTTAAGCAAGTAATATGTATGAGCATCGTGAATATACATGAATTTGGGGATAGTGTGTGTTTGTGTGCCTGTGTGTGCTCACCTGCACTCACACTGGCTGTGCTCGGTGAATGGCATCTGCACCAGTTCATGCTTTGTGTACGTGGTCTTCATCAGCTGTGGGGGGGGGAAGCGGTGGAAAAGGTACACCATGATAACAATATGTCACATGTCAAGGGCAATTAGCCGCACAGCAGTCACCAGCGCGTACAGGAATGATGGGTACTGTGATTCAGCAAACTGACTTCCTCCCTTGGGTGCAAGTATGTGCTGGAAGATAAGCCTTAGCTCCCCCCCCTTAGTGCTCTCCGGCGCCACAACGGAGGTACACATGGATGTGCATCGATGCACGCGCGTGTCCATGTCTGCGTCTGCTTTGCACGCGTCCATACCTCCATGGTGAGCGTGTAGGTGTGCAAGGGCACACACTCCAGAGTCTCGTCGGAGCAGCATCCACCGCAGCGGAGCAGCACTACGCAGGAGGGCAGGAAGAGGTGCTGCGTCTCCCAAGGGAACTCCTTCCAGACCTCCACTAGGGTCTCCCGGGGCTGGCACCGGCTCCGGCTGTACACCTCCAGCCACTTCAGCACTGCGGATGAAAAGTTGCACGAGCCGTGTTTTGTTTTCTCGGGTACCGGCATGTGGAGACAGAGGTATCATACGCGAACGTGCACATGGCACACGCGGGGCCGGCACGACCTTCTCAGCGCACTTAAGCAAAGCTATACCTGGGAGCCCCCCTACCAAAAATCTGATGATCATTTCACTTCCTAAGCACTACAGATAATTCAGGAGCCAGAGGTGGCCACGATTCTGCCCGAGCATAAATATTTGAGTTTGATGTGTATGATTTTATTCCTTTATCATTTTTAATTTTGTGAAATAATTCTTACATATAAATAAAATATATAAATATATAGAATATATATTTTTTTCATGACTTTGTCTAGGCTCCCTTGTGCCAATCGGACCCTAGGTAGCTTCCTAATTCACATATAGCTGGACCTGGCCTTACACATGCACACACAATCACCCTGCACCAAGAGTGCCAATTACCTGAGTATAGGCACCAAAGCCAAACTTGCCAACTAATTATGGGGAGACAGCTCAGTGGAGGACACTTACCAGATGGCCAGTCCACATTCCCTGCCCCCCCACTGAGGGCCATTCCTCATTCCCCGCCCCCCCGATGGACAGTACGACGTGCCGTACTTCACATACCCAGTCCTGTGACGGCACTTCAGCCCCGCTATTTAAGATTACAGCATGACACACCCAGCCCCCTTGGTCAACACACAACGAAAGACTCTACACAGCACATACATACACATTATATCATCTACTACTGCAAACATGTACAGTCATAATTCACCATCAGCACGCATTCAACATGTAGGTTATACACTTCCTGTAACATAAACTTGCACAAATGTGAAATGCAACCTGCTGCCCAACACACACACACACAGATCTGTCTATCACAGTCACCAGTAAACATACAGCCAAATTCAGTGTGACATAAGCCAGGTCATTACCTGCACATGTCTGTATCCCAGACAGGCCTGCCCTAACCAGCAATAACACTTGCCAGGACAGCATCAAGTAACAGATACCCATACTAAGCCTAACCATGTACACCCATTAATTTTATTTACCTTGCACTATATGCATCGTCTTCACACTTCTCGTGCTCTGCAGTTTTGTGAAAATCTATCTGTGCACTTAATGTTTAGGGTTGTCACCATTAATTGTATTATCGATCAAGTAATCTAACTATTAATCACGTAATTGTTTCTTATACATATTATACACGCACACCTAGTCGTCTAATGTTTACCGCCGCTGCTTTTGCATGAGCTCTGCAAGCACTCTCTGAGCCAATCATAAGCGTTTTCATCCTTGCCCCTGGACTCTCATAGACACTGTGGCACATTTGTGAGGAATGAGTAAGGAGAAGAAATGCAAACAACAAGTGGTCACCAAAAGACATTCACCTTCTGCTGCATAGAAGGAAGAGATGACATTGAGCAAAAGCAAGCGATTTGTCTGTACAGCTTTGTGTTCATTGGCATGACTTGCAACACCACCAGCTTATGGGACACACACTTTTGTTAGATCAACTCTATTTAGCTACAACTTATTTTGGCTAAATTTTTAACTTCTTTCTTTGTTTTATAAATATGACAATAGGGCAGCATGGTTCCCCGTGTCATGTTGGGGGTTTCTTCCATTTTTTCTAGTTTCCCTCCAGAGTCCAAAAACATGGTAAAGTGAATTGGAGTTACTAAATAGTGTGAGTGTGCTCTTTGATGGATTGGTGTCCCATCCTGGGTTATTCCATACCTTGTAACTGTAGCTTCTGGAATACGCTTCAAACCCCATGATCTTGCACAGAAAGAGCAGGTATACAAAATGGGTGGAAATATTTATCGCAATGTGAACTTTTCCAGTACATATAATGGCTAATAATTAATATTATGCAGTTACTGTGAAAGATGATGTGGCTTTTGCAGCAATTATCTTGAGATACAAGAATCGTAGAAAGTAAATTAACCAAAATAATAATAAGTAAAAATGATGACAAAGATGGGCTAAGCTACTCCAAGAGGCCAAATGACGCGTAACTTATAGTTTTCCAAGGTTGACCACATATTATTGGGTGAGTCCATGGATCTGTTCTTTTAAGATGTAATTGTATTGCAGTTCCGGTGTTGCGATATTAATGTTCTGCAATGGCTGCATTTTCATTCATTTTTAATGTGAAGTGCTACCACACAGCTGAGCCCTTTGCTCTCTTCTGGACCCTCATCCGCTATGCTTGGTCTTCCTTCCGGCATATTGCTGAGTGATCAAGATGGTAAATTTTAAACCGGCACTTCTTTAAAAACATGCAATTGGCATTATTGGATCAATCATGACTGCTTTATGTATGTTATTCTGTTATTAAAATAAAATTTTCTGGTCATCCATCTATCTGCACCTCACCAGAACTTGCATTCAGACGATGACATCATTTGGGTCATATTATGCATGTTAAATTACAGTTTCTCTCTCTCCCTCTCTGTCTCACACACACACACACACACACACACACCCTTACAGACATCAAAAACATCACCATTACCTTCCCTGGATCTGTGACTTTCGGCAGGCTGCCAGTGGGCCAGCTGGAAGACAGGAAAACGGCGAACAAATGTCAAGTACGGAAAGGCCGGACAATGACAGTGCGAGAGAGAGAGAGATGGAGACTGAGACCAGACTCTCGCTCCAACATCTCCATTGTCTCAAAATGTCAGACAACATTCCGCAATGCAGGACGCAGTGACCAGGTACACCAGTGGTACAGGCCTAGAGAACGCCGGCCAGAGAACCTCGGCTCAAAATGGCGTGGATAAGAATACAAAGAGCCAAGGAGGGCACACACTCTGTGCTGCAAGCTTTGATGAATGGAGGTTGAGCAAGAAATGTACCCTAGATAACAGAAAAAGGATGGCTTGAACGGAAGGGGGACACAAAATAAACAAGGGGGGGAAGGCAATATATTTTACCGACGCTATGATTCTAAAATAGCATTTGCTGACACGTCCGAATGAATACAAAGAGGATGAAACCCAGTAACCTTTATTGGAGCACTACGGCGCAGGGAAAGACTGCTGCCATAAATTTATATTTTTCATTATAACAGAATGCTTTATTCATCACTCCCTGTCACAGACACAAATATATGCACAGGTGTAAGGAGGTTTTGGGGTCAGAGCACAGGCCCCGTCGGCACCCCTAGAAAAGTCAGGGTCCAACAGAAATATTATAGTGTGCCCAATAAAGAATTCAAACCTATGAGCTTTGAAAGACAGCCACCATAAAAAAGACAGATTATTATTAAAGAAGTCATATTACTTCAACAAAATAAAGGCATTTTCAAAAATCATGGCCCTTTTCAGATTCCGAGCATATAACTGTCAAATTTAGCACAGAACATAGACCATAATCAAAATATATGAGAATATGATCTACAGTAAGAAAAAACTGAATACATTTAAACTCTTGCTTGCTTCATCAAAGTTCCGAAATTGTACAGCAATACGTTATTACCTCTAGTCCTTTCTGTAGAATGTGTGACAATGAATGGGAATGAATGCATGTGTGTGAGTGACACACAGCCACATACAGACACACATTCACACGGACACACGCACACATTCAGCATAGCCACTAAGTCCACTCTCTGGCAAGAGGCTGTTACCTGGGGAATGCAGACTTTGCCCCTTGTTCTCTACCCCCAGCATTTCTGCTTTTGCCCAGTCTGTGAGTAAATGCACACGTACCTAGTTCCTATAAATGTGTATGTTGTGCAAGCAGAATGCGAGCTCTGTACATATTGGCTGTGCAAGACTTCACGCTATGAGGTGTCTCTGAATGCAAATATATAAATAGCCTTATTGTAGTGAGTATGTAATCTGCATGCTGTTCATGTGCATGCTCTCTTTTTTTTTTTAGTAGTCACAGATTTTTTTACTGCATCTCCCCTTCTCCTCCACACCATACAATCCAATCCACCCCACCCCCCCCCTTACCCCTACATAACCTCGATATTGATCGTTGTGAGAGCCACGTGTCTTCCTGAAACGTGTGCAAAAAGACTGGTGAAAATACATGCGATTATGGAAGGCCTATTTGCACAAAAATGGGACGTCTATACCCAATTCTGCATTCCTGTAAGTGTTACACGGATCACGGTGCTTTTCAGTACTCCACAAATCTGAGGGCCGCTACTTTGCTTTACCCTACAAACGCTTGGCCCTCAGCTAAAAAAGCAGTCACATGCTGTTAGCTTACAAGTAAAACAACTAGACGTACACCTTGCCTTTTATCTTGCAAAAACCAGCAGGAATGCAGGCCGCTCTGCTATCTCTAGGCCCACAGACAAATGCATGGCGACACACATATGAAAAGGTATACAACCAGCCCTCATGGGGCATACTTAGACACAGACGGGTGCACAAACACACAAGAAAGATCTACGCCGGCACATTTCCAGCCGGCACAGTGCACACGCTCTGTGGTACGAGCAGAAACTGTGTCCTGGGTCAACTTGTGGAGGCCTGGAAAAGGATGAGGCGAATGGGGAATGTGGTTTTGCTTAATATGAAAGATTATAGTGCAACATTACTCAACCAAAGCTTCAATCAAACAATCTCCTAAAGCTGGAGGAGTAGATACAGGCCACGCAGACTGAACTGTAAACAGCACTGCTAAATCTGAGGGCAAATGGTTACACTGGGCTCACTTAAAATAATAAATACCCTGCTGCAAGACATAGTTTTGAATTTCATTAAGATAAATATTAGTTAAACTATCACAGGAAACATACATCACAGAATTATATGCTGGCTCTGACAAGTAATTATGCTTTTTAAATTGAATTTCCTGCATGCTGATGTGGAAAAGTCCTCATCCTATGATGTTATATACTAAGATGTACTGTGGTCAACAAAGTCAATGAAAACAATGGCTACTCTTTGTGGCCACCACAGTTTGCCCACCATTCAGCTTTATTGATCACTTCATTCATGCCCGATGTGTTTAGCATGCAGGCGGGCACTGCCAAGAGTCACCGTGTGTCCGATCTGCAGGGTCGTCGCATATCTCTGTATGCACTGTGTGTGCCAGTACCCAATTCTGTCCAAAATTCTACATGGCACCCTTCTGTTGTAATCTGAGGGAAGAGTCACACCCTCCCATCGCACAAAGTGAGTTGTGCAAGCCAGCCTTGGATGCCAGGAGGAACACAAGGCTGGCACTGCAACATATACGAAGAGCATTCATCCACACAAAGCAACTACTAGTGAGTAGACACACATCTTCATTTATGGCCCCTATAATTACATTAAACCAATAACTCCTACAGGCTATCACATAAGAGAAAAAAGAATATCCTCAATTGAACTACATATTCAGAAAACTCCTCCTTCCATTTATGTTTAGCAGTGACATTACAATGACAAGAAACACTGTTCTGGAGAAAGACAGGATTTAGTAGAGATATACAGTAGAACAGATTTAGAGGAAGATTTACCTTAGATTTACTTGCAGGTTCCAAGAAAACAATCCTGACTAATCTTAAACATTCTGTTTTCATGACTGTATGTGTATTTAGTCTTGGTAGAGATGTAATATCTTAAGTTTAAACAATTAAAATGATGTCCCATACATTTTGTTCATCATCTGACAATTTAACATGCATTGTACTTGAACGGAAGGGTGTGTTTTATATCACTGACTACTTTTCAATGTATACTGTAAGTCTGTAAACAATATAGGTGTCAATCTTTGACCTCAAGGTGATTCGATTCAATTATGATTATTTTCAGAAGGACTCAATGCATTGGAAATCTTTCATTTCTACCACAATTCGATTAATTGATTATTCTTATTCAGAACTTTTTATTTTAACTTCTAACTTAAATTCACAAATACGACTATGGGAACTTAGGTACATATTAAGAATGGTATATGAAGTAGATTATCAGAACATTAATTCACACTGTTATCATTTAACAGTGACAAATCAGCGCAAATTGTCAAAAAGGTCAATTACTGAACTGTACAGAAGAAAAAACCAATGTAAACATTGCCAAACACATGAAGGAAGCGCTACTTGATTGGCTGCTTTCACCAACAATAGCTAGTGGTGCACCGATGTGGAAACTTGCTGAGCTTGCTTGCACAGATTTGTGGAATAGGGCTATGTTGTTGTTTTTTTATCCTGTTGAAAATGAAGGATCAAATCAGCGGGCCAGATTTAATAACGAACTGTATACATATCGCAGGCTGGTACGTTGAGGCCTAAATGATGCAGGAGCTGACGAAATCCCTCATGCTTCCATACGGAAAACGGCTGACCATCCAGGGCAATTATCTCCATTATGTTAGTAGTTGTGTCTTCATCTCTGGTTGTTCTAACTTTGAATACAGACACTCCTCTGAGATACGTTCTGAACGGCCATTTATAAATTGAAATACGCAAGTATTTCAACGCAAGTACACAGAACCAGGATGCTGGGAGTACGCACGCTATGCTGCTGCGCGACCAAAGTAGTGGCCGGAAGTCGTACTAGGCGGGATTGGCACACAGAAAAAAAATTATTATGTTGTGGACAGGAAACAGGAGCCCAACGAACACAATTTGGACTTACAGTCCTCTTCATTCGTATGTCTGTAAATTGAAAGTTTGTAAGTAGAGGAGCGTCTGTACTTAAGTCTAAATAACGGCTGGCAATGTCAGCCAAAACTGACACATTAGACTGATTCATTAAAATTTCGGCATATCAACTGATACCGATTTCGGAACCGATATATCATACATTAAACTACTTTTTACTAAGCCACCTACTTAGTTAACTCAGGTGTTTTGACCATTGCTACTGTAGCAAGCAAAATGAAGAAAGAAAATTCTCTAAACCGTTACAGAGTGGTCTGCACTACAAAACAGGTTTGAGTGTTCCAAGGGCATCACAACGCAAAGATGGAGTAACGCTTCCTTTATGAATATTAATTTGCTTTTCCCTGGACATCCTATGTTTTGAAAACTCTTGTGATGGCTACTGCCCTGTGCACCTTATATCAACATTTCAGCAGGAGAGCGTGTGCCACCTGGAAATAAGACCATCTTTAAGGATTTTGCCTATTATAATACATTCTAACCAATTCTGACGTTACAGATTGATGCACCTTAACCAATTTATCACAATGCATCGATGCATCATTACACCCACAGAAGACAATAAACCTGTGTTCTATAATTCATAAAACATGACTGTATGTGTAGATCTTCATACAGTAGTTGATTTATGTCCATTGAGTCCATATCCAAAAAATCATCTCCCTATACTCTAATTACTCAGGGTTTGTAATCTCAGTTTTTTCTACAAATGCTTGGCAAAGAGCAGTTTGCAAGTACTGATGGGCAACTTTATTAAACTGGTAGTTTCGTACTTCAATTCATACATAGGAGGAAAATACATTAAACATGCATTTTCACTTCCATATGATGTAGTTGAGCAGTGGCTGTGGGCAGTGGTGGCTTAATGGTTAGGGAAGCGCATTTGTAATTAAAACACTGCAGGTTCGAATCTCTGGCCAGCAAGGTGCCACTGAGGTACCCTGAGCAAGGTACCGCCCCCAAGCACTGCTCCTTAGGTGCTGAATTAGCTGTCCCTGCTATGTCACATTGTCACACATGGGTTAAATGCAAGGACATATTTTGTTCATTGTCAACGATGACCACTGATCATTAAATTAAAATTATCTTAAATACTACAGACAGTAGTAGTAAAACAAAAAATATATATAATTTTGGTGGATTTTATATTTAAGTATATAAAAAGTACACTCTATGCCTAACACAAAAACTGTCACAGATATTTTCAGACCAGTGACAAAGATTTATGGAAGGCTATACTTTTATAAATCTCAATCTTCCATATATAAGTTGCACTTTATCTACTGGCTAACTCATTGGAGAGTTACAGCAGGTAGTATAACTATGCGTCTGGTTTTTAACCCATGACCAAGGTATTTCATTTTAACTGCCTCAGTGAATATCCAGATGCATAATCAGGCGTAAAATCAAACCAGGCAGCAACATCAAGCACAACTATCAAGCACATGACTTACAGGAATAGCAATCCCTGATCAGCATGAGTAACCGTTTATGTACAGTTAGGTTTACACTTGCCATGATTTTATTAAATGAAAAATGCCACATTGATGCAAATGTATTCAGCAGAATTCTGCAAGAGGCTTCATCCTACAGAATCAGCCTTTACATGCAGCTGTCACTTACCGACATGGAAGTACAAGGAGGAGCACTGTAATTAACTCTAATGAATGACGGGTCTTATGGTACCAGCAATGCTACACAAATTCAAGCGTAGTCCACATCAGCCGGACTAAAATCTCCAGGAATATGGAAGCTTAAGACAGATAACCCCTAACCCAGCCCTAAGATCCCCTTACTCCTAAAAGACAAGTAAACGGCTATATTTAAACATCTTACACTTATTACATTTTCAAAAGCTTTCTATTATATCCTTCATGGCACATAAAGTGAATTATATGCTCCAGTATAAATGAAAAAGCTCCCTCTCACTCTCTCCTCAATCAAACTGAAAATCTTTTGGTTTGTGATCTGCTTATATTACAGTGTCAAAGCAGATAAACACTAAAAGTATGTCAATGCAGTGACAGGCACTTGATAATAGTTATATAAGATTTTGTAAGTGCTTTAACTAGCTTCAGCTCATTTAAAGATGCTACTAAGATACAGTTAAATATTACTCATCCTACAATCAATCTACAATTATTTTGCTTAGATTGGGCTGCAGAGAATTGTGAACATTTCAGTTTTTCTGTACGTATTGCCCAATAATAGTATAAACAGATCACCAAATAGTTAACACAGATGTTTTATACGAGTATAAGTAAGGACTTACATGCATCTTCAAAGTTTAACAGATCTATTCAATAATTATATCAATTACTAACCTGCGTGGCATGATCGTTGGAGTGCCCTGTACTCTTTGAGGCTAAAATACCTCACTAGCTACCCATAATGACGAACATTGCATGGGTCTGCGGCAGATGTGCTATAATGCAAATATCCTTCTAGAATCCGGAAATCTTGCCAAAACGTTATTAAGAAATGTTGTTTTGTAAACAGTGTGAAAGCTGCAGAAAAAAAAATGACTTAAATTCTGTTTTGTTCACGGGGCACAAAGTTTTCTGTGCATGAACATATTAAAAATGCTAACAAAATCTATGGCAGAGACCTTTTTTTTTTTTTTTTACTTCTACTGACTTTCACTATACATGGCTATATACATTGCCGTTATGGTAAATCCCTATGCAGGCTGATGATGGGACCTACAAGACATTCAAACTCCACACAGGCAGACCGGATTTGTGGAATTAAAAGATTCCATAATGATAATTAACCAAATGTGTGTCTATATTCCTGTACTTTAACCAAAACATTTATTTAGCAGACTTGGACAGTGTATACAGACAACAACACCAGCACAATACTATAGTTTAGGAGCGCACCATGAAAATGACATTTTCCCAACACTCCTCATCCACCATACAATGACAACCAATATGAAAAACCTGTAGCCTATTCAAGAAATTAGCATACAAGACACTCATGTGAAATCCCCGTTGGTGTATATATGCATACCTCCTAAGCAGTGAAGGTCTGAACTCCAAGAGCAACAAGAACTAGAAATGTAGCTATACATGCATTGCATTTGTTTTATTTAAAAAGAGAGATAAAGAGATTAAAATAAGTTGTGCGTAAGGTTGCCTGCAAGTAACAGGGTAACAATAATATGCCTATGTATTTCCTGTTAGCACAATTAAAAACACACACAAAACGAAAAATAAGACCAGAACAAAACCCGATTTTTATTTATTTGTTTGAGCCAAAAAAGAAACGCGTGATGTATTTTATCCGGCTTTAAAGAGCGTCTCGCTTAATCCCGCTCCCAGAAAGAATCCATTCAAATGTAAAGTAAGCAAATGCATTGTAGCGATAGAACAATCTATAACTTCAGTTCAGCAACGATACCGCCTGGGGTTAAGAATCACTTTCCCCGCTTAACACCATCTTCTTTAGCAGTAAACCCTAGACATTACGGATCGTCTGTCTGCGCCGCTCTCTCTGCCAGAAATTAACGAGCTCCAAACGTGAAAGAAAATAAAACCCGATCATTTATAAATAGATGGGAGAAAATCGTGTATAAGAGCCTTTATTTAGAATGCACGGCACAGCAAAGTGAGAGCTGGTGGTCAGCCAAAGCGGATCGCCCTGACGGTAATTTTAAGAGCTTACAACTCGCATTATAATGAGACGTGCGCGTCCCCCCGCCTCGCCTCGCGCGCCAGGCATCAATCACGGCGCCGCTGCCCTGAGGAGCGCAAAGGACTCCCCTGGCACTTTCCGTGCCTCATTGCACAAGACAGCCCACAGCTGCTTAAACACATCCAGCCAACAAGACTGGACCCCACAAACTGATAAACCACAGCTGAATGACACGGATATACTCTCCCCACATTGCCACACGTATATTATAGCTGAATTGGCCGTGAAGAGTTTTGGTTTGCCCGAGATATGCCGTGTCCCGAGCCAGTGTATCATGGTAACTGGATTATATAAGGGTTTTACTTTTATTGTTCAGACTGAATAATCTGGGTTATGTCAGTTACTGGAAAGCACTCTAAATCAGGACATAACCAGAAAAACATCTTACATTTCTAATTTTGTTATAGAAATGACCAATTTTGACACAGCAGATCATAAACACGAAATATTGCATAACCTCCATGAAGATTAATCCCACCCGAGAGAATATTACTTTATCAACCAAATATAATTACGACAAGAGCAAACAAATGATAGGGACAGCCTAATGAGTAACTAACAAGAGTTTAGTTTTTCCATACAAAGCATACGGTCGCAGACGTGATATCACCAGACTGAACGGTTTAAAGGGAGTTTTTTTAAAAATACAATGCCAATGGGGTTCTTGCCGACAAAACAGTAGACTGCATGTTCTTGAAAGAAAGACGGTAGACGTAAATAAAATTTATGTGAATTTAGCGATTGTCTGGAGGGAGATAATGGGGATCAGTTATCGCCCCGTGGTCACGTACACCACCGGCTCCGTTCCGTATTTGTTACAAAGTACATGTCAGTCACTGGCAGCCCCAGCATTGTGCGCTTACGTTGAACAAGGCAATAAAGGCATATGGCCGTATTCTTGAGCCAATGCACTTTTAAAGAGGGAAATAAACCGATGGTGGCTATGTCAATGACCGGTGGGGTATAAACATGAAGACCATAAAACCCGAAAATATGAACAAGCCATTTATCGTGATATGGAGCTAGCCAGCTACATCGAAACAGTACTGTCTAATAGCATGTTATTTCAGAAGTTGCCAACCTAAACAAAATACAAATAAATGATTACATTATTTCCAGGTGCCAATTCAGGTTGGGAGTTAAACACGGCGCTTTTGCATTTAAGTATAAAATGTATATTTTAATTACATACCTTGGCATAAGACGTGGGCATTCTGGTAACCAAGACGAATTGAAACATTCCTAGAATAACTTGAAGCTTAATCCCCATTGTTAATGTTTCCAAAAAAGGACACCAAGTGAAACCCTTTCCGTAAATTAACTTCTTCGTTTGTTGTCCTTTCTTCTTTATTCCTCCTTATTAAAATTTATGAGCAACTATACGTATAGGCTATGGTTAAAGCCATAACATCCATCGCAGCAGGGATTAACCGGAGGATAAAATTTCCAAACCGCGGCATGTAGTCACAGCCTCTATCATACCACATTGCACACACAAACGATAAGCCCGCATTAATTTATGTTCCAGTTTAAAATGTGTCCCGTCAAACGCACAGTTAATTTCATTCAGCGTAAAACAGCCCCGATGCTATTACATCGTTTCCGTTTTAGTACCATGCCGAAAAACATTTTTCTACCCAAACGAGCGGTATTCCGGTGTCCACCTATAGCCTTTTCAGAAGTCAAAGGGTTATCTTTACGAATTACTGCGCGTAGTTGTATTTACACTTATGGAATAAGGAGGAGTTCTGGATATCTGAGAAGCGAATTTAATTCTCGCTAGGTAGCTAGGCATAAATGACCGAGGACGCGTCAAAGGTCACTGAACAGTATAAACAATACGAGATTTATTTTTCCAAAATTGAATTCGATTAAAATCCGTGGCAATTGGTTTGAATGATGTAGTTATTCCAGACGTATATCTTCCTTGATCCTCCTCAATAAACCGGTTCCGGCTATGAATCCACTCCGGGTAGCTAGTAAATTTAAGGGCAGATCAGAGTTGAGACCTCTGCCTCAATTTGCGTTCTACCGGGCATCAAGGATTTACGGTTTCTTCCTTAAAGCGCAAACTTCTTCACGTTTTAGATGACTGGGGTGGTATTTTTTAACGGTACGCCCAATGAGTAGGAATACTTGAAATGAGAAAGTCGATTCCTCAAAAATGTCATGCGATTTTATTTTGACCTCTGGAACAAAAATAAAAGCATGCGGCAAGTAAAAAACCGCACATCGGCCGTCCGTCTTATTTTTGTTTTTGATGAAAAGCACTCCAGGCGAAGTAGTTACAGGTATACCCTTAACCTGTTCGCCGGTCAGTTATTCTCACTGCACTTTCGCTCCTCTTTCCTTTCCTTCCGTATTTTCTCTTAATTAGGTGGTTTAGACGAAGGGAGGTGGATGAAGTGGGCGGTTGGTGCGTATCTGAAAACCCGAGTCCGGTTTATAAATTGCCTTTCCTCCCGTGCCAGTCTCAATTAGACTGCCAGTGTTTCAACTCCCGCTGCTTTAAACACACCTACAGCGCTCGCATTAACGAGCTAAAGCAAACAGTAGCTCGTGTGTCACTGGTATTTATTAACAGGAAAACGCACCTTGCTTAAAACGGTTATTATATTATCATAATATTCCAGGCAGTGTCTCTGAAAGACAGACATTCTGTAAGAAAACATTTTAAAAATACTTTCTACAACATTTTAAAATCTAGCAGATTCAACAAGCACAAGATTAGCAGTAAATGTCAGTTCCAACAGAAGAAGTGAAAGGCAAAGGCTTGAAGAGATTTTAATTATTTTAAGCATTTATGGCCATGTTCATAAGTAATAAATTCAAATTTATGCTACAATGCATTACATTTAAACACTTATTGTGAAGTGGTACTCAGATTTAAGCACTTAGTTCTCCAAGTAATGTCAACACATTTTGGATTTACAGCATTTATTTATTCATGCAGAATTATATCCCAGGTCGTACATATTCCTGAAACTGAAGGGCCTTGCTGTGTGGCACAAATATTCAACCGAAGTGAAGATGGTACCTCATTCTAATTACGTGTGAAAATTAGCTCAAAGAATAAGTGTGTACAAAATACTGCAGGTTCTGAGTGCAACACATACTAAAAGCCACGACAATGGGGTGGACACAGGCATGCAGCTGTGTGTCTTGGGTCCCTCGTTCATCTGTGTTAAAGGTTATGACTGGAACTGAAAGTCATACAAGTCAGCGTTTCCCAATCTGGTCCTCAGGCACCCACAGACAGTCCATGTTTTTGCTTCCTCCTGGCTCCTGGTTCATACCCAGCCAGTATAAAGACAATTAAGGACACAAACACTCCTTTTTACTTTTATTTCACTGGCTAAGATATTTGCATTACTTAATTTATAATTTAACGTATTATAATTGGTACAGTTAAATCCTATCCACTATCACTGACCTTTTAATTTCTTTGTGGTTCCTTATTGGCAATTCAAGTCCAAGTTCCTCTCACTCATGTGCTTTCTAACCATTTAATATCCTAAGCTGGGTGTGCTTGGAGATCTAAGGGGACAAAGGGTGTGCTTTCACCTTTTCTGCTTCAATGATGTAATCATTTGCCCAGTAAACACCTGTGGTTTCAGGAATCAGTCAGGTCATGATTCAAATCTCTGAAACCTGTAAAAATTCAGCATCATTCTGATAGAATCTTATGTTACGTTTCCCAAATCCCTCACATAACCATTTTTAATCAAATGTAACAATTTTCCACTTACTCTCCACTCAATCCACCCAGTTCCTTTGCTGGCATTTGTCACTCATGATACCCATAACACATTGCTCCCTGGCATGTCCCCCCCCCCACGCCCCTACTGTCAACCCACCAGAACCCAATTCTATTTGTTGTCTCCACCCCTGCGCCACTTGTATTTTTCAAGAAATTCAGCGTGTTTCTGCCTCAGGATCTCTGTCTGCTTCTGGAACCCATTTATCCTGAAAATTAATCACACGGTTGACAAATAATTACTATTATGCTCATCCTTTGTGAATATTTAATCACACAATCAATAAAGACAGTCAATACACAAGCGCCACTGAAATTGACTTCCCTCAAATTACTAGGCAAAACCATTCTGTATTCTCTGCAATCACTAAATCAATAGCTCGTCGTTAAGAAAGGAGAGCTGTAATGTCATAAGGTAATTAAAAGAATGATTTTAAATCTGTTCAGCTTAATAAAGTTTGCATTAAATTGACTACATTGCTTTCAAACGTTTGAATCCAAATAAAATATATTACTGAAAACAAAAGGGTGTCATTTCTGTCCATGCCTGTTTGACCTTGTAAAATGGACAAAAGCTACAATGATTCCCTTGCGTTGCGTTCTATTCAATTTCTGATAAACCAACGTGATGAGTCACAACTCACGCGTGTGTCTGCGCGTTACGTCACTCACCTGGCTCTCTCTTTGGACTCGTCGTAAATCTGCGTGATCACTCTGTCCTTTTCGTCCATGAAGTTATTGTGAATCTCCTCTAGCTTCCTGGTCACAAGGCGAGACCCACAAGCACAAAACACAGGCAGGAGCTGGAGATTAATCACATCAGCCAAAAGGGCACATGTGCAAATAAAAAAAATAAAATAGTAAAAAAAACCCATGTGGAGAGAAAGAAAGGTCAAGAAGTTAGTCCCTTCTGCCTTTCCCAAAACAAGGTGCTAAATTGCCGGGCCCTTAATCACAATGCGCCAGCCACTATAAAGCAGCAGACAAAGGACCTTGTTTTATTTCCCATAACCTGCCTTTAATAGAACTCCCCTCAGATGCTCACATACTGGACACAGTCCATATCAGTTCATCCACAATGTTATTAGCCAGCCGTTTATAAAAACCCAGACACATCTGAAAAGGCTGTCAATATTTTACTGCAGCTAGCAGCGTCGTTTCCTCACTTTTTTTTTTTTTTTTTACTGAAATCTCCAGATATGGCTTTGTTATTAAATCCAGTATCAGAAACGGAGGGGTCTGTGTGAAGCCCCACCGGACTGATCTCTTTAAACAAAAGCAAGGCCGTTTAGCCTTTGGACGGTTCACACGGCACTCAAACATGAACAAACACTGAGCGTTATCATACTCTCGCACAGGTAACAATAACATACATGCAGAGACATTAAGTAAACAATGAAACATAAACAACATGCAGCATCTTCAACATTTGCACTGAAACATAAACAACATGTACTGTAGCATTTTCAGTGTTTCTCTGGCTGGGGCAGCTGCAGGAGATTCAGGCAGCCACATCTCTGGGTTCCACAGGGACTCTGGCACCTTAATTGTTGTATTATAATTATTTTTTTTAAACTAACCTACTCATTCAACCCAGTTGTTGCATAAATTTCCCTACCATGTCAATGTTAAAGACAGGAAACCATGGATTCAGAGACATAACTTCAAAGTTCCCATTTTTCATGCCCAATCTATTCCCAGACTCGTGTAGGGACATCTTTTAGTTCATATAAAATGTTTAAAAGCTTTTAAAACTTTTGTACTTTGAGGCAAATATTATTTTAGGCAAAAGATGATTTTATTATGTTGTATTACGTTATACTACCATTTATACCTTTATTACATTATTCTAGCATTTCAAACGTGTTTGTATTATCCTGTATTTCCACCAATGCGACACAACTGAAAACAGTATCTACTAATTTAAACAAAGTCCGGGACATAATTTTGATATTGCTACTCAATGTGTAAAAACATCTATTATCTAACAATAATAACCATAATAATACATCTGCTTGTTCCCACCTGGAAAGACTATAAGCACCCGTACCAGGCAAATTTATCTAACCAGACCGATGATAAAGACTGAAGTAAAAAATAACAGGCACAAGGCCTTTGAATGGTAAGTAGTTTGTGTACAACACTAAAGCGCCTATCAAACATGCCCTGCCATCCTGAGCTTTTCTAGACAGCACCCGGGGGGGGCTGTGTGTGTGGAGGCAAATGCCCGAACCAATCGTACCGGGCACTAAATGGACTTTACCCTACGAGTTCCCTAGCACAAAGTCCAGGAAATTTCACATTGACTCCTATGTGAGAATGGAGCAGGGAGAATTCCGGAGAGTTCACTTCAAGCGTGTGGGTGTGTTGATGACGTTTCCATCACGCAACTGGTGCAAAAACAGAAGAGCACAAACATCCAAGGGTGAAGAAGAGGGTCATTTACAGGAAGAAGACCCCTACGAACATGGCTGAATGGAGAGACGAGGAGATTCGGTTACTTCACTCAGAAGTGCTGTAAACGAAGCGCGGCAGTTTCAGGGCTTTTTGCGTCACATCCTGCCACCTGCATTCTCTACCCAAGCGCCACCTCTAGTCTAAACCAACTGGAGTATTTCTAACAAGTGCGGATGCATCTGACACAGACAGCCTCCAGCTGCATGTCACATGTGTGAAAGGGCAACTGAGACCTTATGCTACAATGTCCAGAGCTTACAAGCGGGAGAACAAAATAACCTGAAGATTCAAGCTGACGTGTGGTTTGCTTTTCCCCAAAATAAGCAGTGATCCATTCTGTCTGATGGTCACTTGTGCATTACCTTTTGGTACCCGTCACACCTCATATAAATGGCATTATTACATTCGTACAACCTGCACAAAATCATTAGCATGGCCCTCACCTGATCTTTGAGCCTATACATGCATGTTTTTCTGAGTATTTATGACAATCCATAGTAAACAACATTAATTCCAAAAAAGTGATGCTTATGCCATCAGGTTGGTCGCAACTCTACTCATGCGACTCTACAAAAGACCGTCAACCAGAGAGATTTAAATTCACAGCCGGCGCAAAGGGCTGCAATCCTTTTAGATTTGTCAAGTTATACCTGAAGCCAAGGTAGTGGATGCAAACGCTGGCAAGCATGCCGAGGACACAATAACCGACGAGGCGCATGTTCTGCTTCTTCTGCCGGCTCCGGCGCTCCGCAGTGTTCTCCTGCGGTGGGGCGTTGCGGAACTGCTCCCAATATCGCATCCGCTCCGCATGCTCCGCACTCCTGGGGGGAAACAGCAGGAGCCAACTCAGTGAGCCCAGCAGAGGGATCGCTGGCATCAGTAAGGTGCTTCACACGAGAAGCCACTGATGATTGATACCATCTTTCCATCTGTATATATCCAGCCTTACACAGGGCCACTAAAGCCTAATTGTGGATTGTGAAAATAAGGGCAAGGTGCATGTCAGTGTCTGACTGACTGTAAGTGCTGCTCCCCTCTCTCACCTCGATGGCGGCTTGGAGTTGTAGCCGTATGCTGGGCTGAAAGGTTCCCCATCATGATATCGATATCGGATCCGTAGATCGTACTCCTTCCTGGACTCCTCGCGGATGAGAACTCTATAGGCCTCGTTCAAGGCCACAAACTGACTGTGCAAACTCGGGTCGTCGGGGTCGCTATCTGGGTGCAACTGCCAGACCACAGGAAAGGGAGGTGCCGGTTAGAGACGGCCAAAGGAATTACGCCTGAAGGCAGATGAAAAAGGTACAACTGCAGGCAGCTTATCAGGGCAGACAAGCAGGCAGACAGCATAAGGAAACACAGGGAAGGGATAACATTGAACTTCCTCTCTTCATGTCGAATAATGTGAAACTTCCAGTGGGACATGCTTTGCCGTCAGTTTCTGCATGTTTTACTATGCAATCAAGAGGGGGGAGTCAATGGCACGGCATGTCATCAATATATACGTAGTACAGACGTACACATGTAAAACTGGCAATGATTAATTTTCTGAGCCAGACAGTAATGGTAAATATCTGGGCCAGAGGCAGCGAGACTGGAAGTAGATGGAGAGTCATCAGATAAGGTGACTCAATGCTACAGTTCAACCAGCACCATAAATCTACCGTTAAAGGTCACACCTTCATATATGAAAGACTGAATGGACCAAAAAAAAAAAACTGCTTAAGGTCTTTGGAGCCCCTAGTTCCTCTCGGTTCTTGTCATTTGTGGGGGCTTTATCTCATTGCCATCAGCGTTTCTCCACAGAATAACACGCCCCTATCCAGCAGCCTCAGTCCCTCACCCCAGTCACGCTACAAATCAAAAGACACAGCCGCTCTATGACACCACACATACTGGCATCTCTCCCTCCAGCTCTGTCCAGGCATCCAGACATACAGGCAAATGCACATAATCTCTCTACAGATATGCAAACACACTCTGACACACACACACACACAGGCCCTCCCACACATGTACCAAACACAGAATGACAATCTCTGGCGTGTTGCCCCTCTACAGTCCTGTACAAGAGCCTCCTCATGTGGACAGTAGACAGAATGGCCCAGCAGGTGAAAATACACAAAAGCTTGTGCGAAAGATTGATCGACTGATTGACTGATTGATTGACTTATTTGTTTGTTTATTCAGCTATTAGGCTGATACACATATACAAATTTCAGTTGCACCTATTTAGCAGTGTTTACCTTTTTGGACTTGTTAAAAAAAGCATTCTTAATTTCCTCCAGTGAAGCATCAGCTTTCACTCCCAGAAGGTCGTAGTAATTCAAAGCAGATCTGAAATAAATCAAAGGAAATAAGGTAGGAAAGATCTAGAACTATGTACCTACATAAATTTAAAAGCATAAATAAATACATCATTAATATGAACTCAGTTTAACATACATAAATATTCTGGCATGTTCAATCCAGCACTAGTTCATTTACAAGCACATGAAAGCTTACGCATATAAAAAAAAAAAACAATTACATCACGTTTAAAGAATTATCACAAATTAGAAAATGGCATCTACTGTACAGCTGACCATGACTGTTGTATGCTAACATGATATTCCAGTAAACGTCTGCATCTTGTGGCTGGATAAAAGTTTGCTTTATTTCCAGAACTTTGACGTACAATCATAAATGGCAGCATAAACTTAAAGTACAGAATTAAAAAATATCTTTCTCATATATTAACAATAGGGCCTGTAACTAGCTCAGTGTTGTTGAAAGAGGGCTCGTGAAAGCCTACATCCCATTCCTAATTGCATGAGAACTGGGTGACCTCTGGTCCGGGTCACATTTACACAGCTCTCACCACAGCACTGATGACATATCAGTGCGGTAAAGACCTACAGAAGTTTCGCTGAGCCACATACCCATTTAAAGTGCTGAGAGAGAAGAGGCGCGGTCCACTCTTACAATAAAGGAGACAGCGTTGACACAAGCGAAGATGCACTTCCAGCTGCATAACAGCAAGTAATGGGGAGCCAAGCTGGGGACCCACCTATGAAACAAACACAACCATTACAACTAAGGCTTTGCCTAATTATCTAATGTATAACAAATGATCTCAATAGAACTGGTTTTGATTATGCTGTGCTCTCAGCTAAGTATTAATATATTTGTCCTTATTTAAAACCAGTTCTATGTGGAAAAATACGAATCAGCAATTAATCAACCAATCAAAGTCTAAGGAAATTACAAAGTCGGTAAACTTTTTTGTTGCATAAACATAGGCAAGCATTTTAACTACTATAATATCGAGATTCAATAAGCTCACTTGTCGCATGCACAGTTACACACGTACAAAGTGCAGTGAAATGTAACCCTGAATGACCCCTGAGACTGTTGGTTTATAATAAACACAGATAACTAAAAATATAATAGCTTAAATATAACAAATGTATAACAAATAAGCAATATGTAAATGTATCAAATAATATAAAATATAAATAAACAATATGTACTAAAACAATTAAGATTAAAAAATGGCATAAAAGTGGCAAAAGCAGTTGCTGGTTTTACAGCATCAGGTTTTTCAGCTAGGGAGACGTACATTTTTTGGCGTTTGGTCATATGTTGGAACGTGATTTAAAGAACAAAATGTATCAAAATACCCAGACAATGATTTTTAAACGATGTGCGTAAAGGCGTAGATGAGAACTGTCACCATTGCCAGTTGTTAAATCCCGGAGTCATTTTGCACTTGCCATTAGGTGAGAACATTTCTGCACTGCAAATTGGCAGTCGGTATAGTGCAAACTTGTACAATGCAACAGTAAAAACAAAAATTTGATCAGAATCCCGGTTAAACTTTATTTAATGAAATACAACCTGCTATTATACATTGTCGTACTTAGCGACCAATTTAGCCACTTAGAAGGTTTAAAAACCAGACATAAATCTGTATTTGGGAGACAAACATAATCTTCATTACTGCATAATCACATATGTAAACCAAGTTATAACTACATGTTTCTACGACAGAGAACACTACGAAGGTGGACATGATCGAAATGGCGACATAAACAAATTGCAAGGCAGTGGTCACAGATATGGCACTTTAGAAGTGCTAAAACAGCTGAAATGAAGATGTCCCGATGGACTTCAGTAAATACAAAAATTTAAGGGACATTTTGCGCGTTCTACTTACGTTTCACTTCATTATGAATATGCGCGATTGAATGTGTGACGTAGGTGAATAACGTAAGAGTCACGCGGTGTTTGGAGAGCTTAACCCTTTCATGGGGAGTTACTTTGTATACTTCAAAGGCCATTGTGCAGTTTCATTCAACGGAAAGAAAGCATACAGCCGAGCGTTCTCGTATTTCCATTCAGTTTTGTTTATTTGCTTTTTAGCTTACTGCTTCCGCGTTTCTCTGCCACTGTGGACTATCTAGGGGATCGCTCTGCTGCTGAATCCCTTCTAATGACGTTTCTTCTTTAAAAAATAAAGATCGAGTATACTATGTACTATTATCATAATACACCAAACGTAGGGTGTACTACTGACATTTATATTACCCATTTGGAATCCTTGGTAGCTTAGCAAATGAAATGTAAATATAACAATATACATCACCATATACGTCAAACGGCTCAGCATGACAATACTTAAAACGTTACATCATCATAAAGTATTTCTTTCTAAACACGTCACATCTTTTTTTCATTCTGCGAGGGGGGAAAATGTAGACTGACTTGGCAGCCAATATGACCTTCACCAGGAGGTCGATAGTGAACATGTATCTCAATAAATAGTGAACATATATCTCATTCATAATCTGTTGTGATGATAATATAATGGCATTATGTAAGGTGTATGATATACTTACTGCATGTTGAAAACTTTTTTTATGTACTTAAAGGCACAGACCACTCATTTTGCTGTATTATTTTACAATTTTCTTTAATCCCAGGCATTCTGAGTTGCTAACTTGATAAACATCCATAGTTTATGGTAGCCATAGTTTATGATGTCATCCTTGCATCCAGGACACTGTTTGAGTTGCTTCCCTCAGGCAGGAGATTTAGAGCAATAAAAACAAGGACAAACAGGTCAAAAAACAGTTTTTAGCTATGACAATTATGCTAGTGAATGATGAAATGAAATGATCTAATTTCTGGTGTCATTAAAGAAAGGGATGAATGGGCACAGGTGCAGGGGCCAGAATGAATGTATGTGTATTTATGTATTTATTAAGTTATCTTGGATGAAAGTTGTACAGAAGAGGCACTTTCAATTTCGTTGTTGTATGACAATGACAATAAAGTATCTATCTATCTATCTATCGCGAAATGTCCTACATTCATGCTGAATCACAATGCAGGGAAATATCATCCAAGAATTGCTTGGCTAGAATACAATGGATATAATATGGAAAATAACTGAAATCTGAACACAAAAACCACCAGACATAGGAGCAGCTTCTTCCTTCAAGCCATCACCCTCGTAAACAGCTAATCTGTGTCACCTGCCTTCTGTCAATTTCCCCCCTGTTTGCACTGTACCTCGCACCTTAAACTTGAACCGTGTTACCCACGTGTGTATATTTATAATTTTTCACATTTGTATTTCTTGTAAAGTGTAATTTATTGTTTGTATAGTGTCATGTATTGTCTGTATACTAGAGAGTTTCAAGATGCCGGAAACAAATTCCTTGTGTGCCCCAGCACACTTGGCGAATAAAGCTGATTCTGATTCTGAACATATACACAAATAATTTAAACGCTTATAATATAATATAATATTTCAGCAGGTGAATTGACAGTGTAAGTGACATCACATTCTAGTTGTTATCACATGCGTCGCATACAACTTCGGTATTGTTTTTCGTGCCTAGTTCTGAGGATGTAGCCAATGGGAAATGACGAAGAAAATCGGAAGTTAAAGGTGGAGCCAATCAATTGTAAATATCGCTACTTCCGCGTCGCATGGCTAACGTCAGCGAGGATACCTCTGAGGTATGTCATTGCGCCGTGTGTCGGTACGATTCCGGTTTGTTGGTTCTTTTTATATTGGTTATTTTTTAGTTGTCTTTTGCAGAGGTCTTTAATTTTTCTCCATCAAAGTAGATCAAATCTAGACAGCTGTCCAGTTTATATTCTGTATGTAGCTAGGTTGATAATAATCATAACTGCGTTATCGAGGAGTATCACACATTTATCAACCCCGAACCCGTATAGGAAAAGGTTCGTTTTACAATTGACGAACTAGAATAAATATATTTGAATCTATCCTGCATCATTAGATGAATGCCTTATTAATTTAAAAAGTACAGTTTTGAAACCAAACAATCCAAATTTCTGAGAGGTCGAACCAGAAGCAGAAGGGATACTTCGAAATGGCATGCTCTGAAAACAACAGCACAGCATATTTCAGCAAAATTGTTTAATATTTTATCAGTGACAACTGGTTGAAATTATACTACTTGGAAGTTGAGGAAATACTAGATCGGTCTGACAAAATGCATACAACAATACTGTACTATTTTTTTAAAGGATAAATCTTTTTTCTCACAAGTTATTGCATATTATTGTCCAAATCTACGGAGGTCTATAAACATAAAGCTCAATTTTTCGTAAAGTGGTTAGAGAGCAATTTAAAAGAATAGGCTGGTAATATTTACCATTGAAAATAGCTATAGAGCAGTTCTGAATTTATGTATGACGTCCTTGATTATTTATAAATATGTGATGTACTTTACATCGTGAAGGTCGCTTTTTACTTCGCAAAGAAACACCTCAGGGATTTATCGATGCAAATACAATACTCTACGAAGAACATCTTAACGGTACTTATCAATGATGAGCCCCTTTTAGACTAACAAGGGCGTATCTAGACTCCATTCTTGTTTATGAATTGGTATGCAAACATTGGTAAAACAGAACAGTAACAGTGTTTCTTCTGAGGCTTGAACTTGGAATCTATCTGATCGATGCAAAATTATTTTGCCAATTGGTTTTTTGGTTTTTGTAACAAAACTCCAGATAATATATAAAGAGAATATACGTAAACAACACAAACTGTTTACTTATGAATACATAATGTAGTATATAAAACAATATATTTTAAGTAAATTCTAAACATTAGTTTAAATTAAACAAGTGAATGAAAAAGGCTTGGTATCCCTACTTGACAGGGCACAAGTACATAGTAGTAACTTAGTTACTACTGAGGTATAAATAATGTAGAAATATAGTAACTAGAGATAAAATATGTCATGATTCATTAATGATAAACATCAGTATTTCACTTGTTATTCATTAAGTAGAGCCTTCAGTAATTCACTCTAATACAGAATAAACAAATATAGTGATAAATACAGTAATTGCTTGACATGAAGGATGTCATGATTCATTAATGATGATAAGATCAGTATGTAACTAAGACTTAATTTGTGGTTAATTAATACTTAAGTAATAGCATAATATTACATCATCTGTGCCACCTCAAGTAAAGTGTTACTAAAGGTTTGTATTAAAAAAATCCACTCAGGATACTCTTCCAAAGGCTTGATTCTAGGGGTGTCCCAGAGAGCTTAGTGTACCATTCCCAGGTACTGCTTGTTCTACTCATTTTACCCTGCTGGTTTAATATGTGTACGATGCACAGAGACTCATAAGATTTTGTTCCATTGCATGTTATGATATAATATGTCACACTGGTCCACAAGATGTTATTGCTTCAATCAGGGCGAGGTCAGTTACACAACTCCTAGGTGCTGACAGGTTTTAGATGTCAGCATTGGAAAGCATTTGTAATTTTGTGGTGACGTTCCTACATTTCCTGTATACAAACAAGGCCGGTGGATAAAATAAATAAGAAAATAAAGTGTCAGTAAAATTAACCTTACATGATAAATCCACCCTAATTGCATATGTTGGCAAGATACCTGTTACATTTGTCCATTTACTGCACTTCTCGGTTTGGCTATTCTTAGCTTGTTCATTTATGTTGATCTGCAAAATTTAGATTCTGATATGTATCTAATGGACATTTAGCCATTCTCAGCGTTTCTGTTATAGAGGAAAAAGAACAGACGTCATCAGCGGGCAAACTGCCTGCAGTGGAGGGAGACACAGCATGAGTATCAGTGTGATGGATCCTGAAGTATCAGTCCTTCTACACTGCACACCTTGGAAAGGCTTGAGAGAAGGACAAGTACGAGTGGAGCTCTCCACCAGGTTTGCACCCTCTGCTTCTCAGCTTCCTGTATTGAAGAGCTAACCAATAGTAGAAATGCATATAATCATTTACCCTTTGAACGAGATGATTGTTTTTCATGCCATGATGTCACTGGGTGGATTGCAGCACACTAGTGTGATATATTACAAGTTTGTGCTACATAATGAGGAAATAAATCCCAAATAAATGCCCCTCATGTGTATCACTAATGGAAGGACTGCTAGGCTTTCTTTCCCAATGACTCACAGGTACAACCGCCATTGCCTGCCAGGGCTCGAGCGGCACATTGAGGAGGTATGGAGAGAGCGAGTCACCCGTGAGCCCTGGCTGTTCAACGGGGCTAAATTCAGGCTGCATTCAGCCACTTTTACACCCAAGGAGCAACAAGGTGAGACTCATGCAGCAGATGTCCACAGCACGCTCTGTCTGCCACCGGGTCCGGCTGGATGCAACGGGCCACAAAAGTGGGTCAGTGGTGCCGATGGGGGAGGGACAGCGCAACAAAGAGGCAAGACTGAGCCGGACCAGACACAAAGAACCACTGAAAATACAAACGGGGCAGGAGCATGCAAATGTGGAGACAAGAAGACAGTAGATGTGCTGAACGGTGTGAGCTTGCATGCATACACATGGACACATGGCATGGTAATGCATTCGACAAACGTCAGTGAAGCCCAGAGAGAATCATCACATTGCCTCGGCACGCTAAGGGATGTGGGGGGCCACAAACGCCCCGTTCTCACCCTGCACCTTGGCCTCACCTGCTACAAGGACTTCCTGGGGACCAACTGGTCCAAGAATGTGGGGGACCTTGTGAGACGGGGAACAAACCAATTTGGGGACCCAAGTTCTTTACTGGCCCAGCCCTTGGGGGTTGGCGCGGTTCTGCGGACCTCTGACAATATGGTGGTGTTCCTCAGAAGGAGCCAAAAAGTGGCAGAAGCATCAGAACTTCTGGACATTCCAGGAGGACATCCTGAACCTAAGGCGAGTTCATAGTGTAGGGTGAACAGGTACTATGACTATATGCGTGATATTGCATTTACGATTAACAAATTAATTACCTAAGGATATTTACTAATAAGGGAATATTTTACCAATACATAATGACCAGAATTCCAGATACCTGAGTGTTTATCAATAGCTAATCTCCTGTGCATGACATTGGGTTGTCCATCTGCAGGCTGTGTGCATGGGGGTCAACGAGGATAGCATCCGGGTGGAACATTTGCCACAGGAGGCTGTAGTCAGAGAGCTGTTCTCCTCTGTTCAGGCCGAAATCCGGGATGAGGTGAAGGCACCCCTCTGATTATAGTACTACTTCCTTGTACATGACAATAATGTCCGTAGGAGGCCAGCAGAGCCAAGTTCCGCTCTTTGTTTTCAGGTGAACATTCCCCTCAGCTGCCTCAGCGAGCCTATCCTCATGGGCATCGCCCTTAATCACACCAGTGCCGGCCGACCCAGCGCAGAGTTCTACATTAGGTACTGCGATATCTCTAGACCTCCATGTGGCGTGTGAAGCAGAGCTGTTTGTCTTAAGTATTACAGTGATACTAAATCATTCTCCTTTTTAGGTGCTCCCTCACTGCCCAGGAAGTGAAGGATTTCTACTTGCAAGGTGGCCCAGAAGCCAGCGAGTCCACGGATATCGTCTTTCTCAGTAGACAGGTGAGGAGGAGATTTTGGAACAAAGAGCAGCCTTTTGTTATGTAAAGTCCTTTTACTTGATTCAGGTAAAGGAAAGTTATTTACGCTTACCCTGTCTATCGATAAGGCCTTTGTGGTTGTTAGCCTATCAGGTTTTTAATAATAATAATCCTTTATTGGCCATTGCACCAGTATAAGTACAGGTACATAGGAATTATTCTCTTTGCCTACCCCATCTTGCTCTCCATAGCTTGGGGGTCACAGCACAGGGTCAACCAAAGTGTGGTGCCCTGGAGCTGGGGGGTTTTAGGGCCTTGCTCACGGACCCATGGACACGGGACTGTCTGCTGAGGCCAGGGATAGAACCAGTGACCTTCCGGTCCTGGGCACAGAGACCTAGCCCGCTGAACCTCTGTACCAAATGTAGTAGTCATATGTTGGCTAATACTTCTGTGTCAGCACTTCATCAAAGAATTTATTTATGTAATCATATTTATGGCAAAACTATTGGCTTTTGCTATGCATGAAAATATGTAGTCTTTTTTGAGACTGGATTCCAGACTTTGGCAACCAAGGGGACAACATACAGGAGCTCCTGCTGCCCCTTCATATATGGATTTCACATCCAGGTCCTTAGAGAGCCAGAAAAAAACCTGACCAAATGCTCTAAGCTGCCTGAAAGTATAAATACAGTAGTCCAGGAATAATCACAGTGCATACCTATTAGATCTCTTGTTCTCATTGACCAATGCATAAGGGACATGACATGATTGATTTTGCTTGCACTGATTAATGGGGGCTGAATTCTGTTCGCCATTCCCCCCATTCGCTCTGTAGGAGGTGCTGCAGTTGAACGAGGGCGCCCCCCTGTGGTCTGATCTGTGTCCATCTGCAAAAGGAGCAGTGGTGTTGTATCGCCTTGTTCTTCCTGACCAGGACTGATTGGCAGTAGAGGGTGACAGCAGAGCCAAGATGCGAAAAACAGTTAATAGGCTTAAGTAAGTGAAAAATCAAGCACAGAAACTCAGGACAAAGGCAGTCAAGAGAAATGGACATATGATCTCATTGCATCATAAGTAAAGTTATAAATGTGTGCTGTACATATTCTTTTCATTAATAATGAGTGTATATATTGTTTAAAGCAAAAAACACATGGATTTAAATATATTTTTGTACATTTTCTTCATGCAGCGTAATCTTTGAGCCAATGCTAAATTTGTACCTCAAAAGAATAATTACCATAACATAAATTTTAAAACGGTATCTCATTAATATTAGAAATCAAAGAGCGAGGCTTTGCAGTTGATGAAAATATGATTGTGCCATTGATAAGGAAGCTTCTACTGGTGTGACAGATGAAGATGAGAGTGTGAGCTGGAGTGCTTTTCAACAATCAAACACTGCAGTTATTCCATTCAGATGATCCAGTTGCCATGGAACAGCTCATTGAATGAAATTACGGCTGCTGTGCAAGATTACATGTACCGGTAAATGTGTTTTAACTGAAACCAGTAACGCCAGTATACTTGTGCAGCCTAATACACTCATGAGTAACTACCATGAGTTCTTAAGTGTCCAACTGTATTAGGGGTCTTGTTTTACGCTGGTCATGTTGAGCCATCAGGTAGAAGCAGTTAAGGAACTTGATTTCGGCATAATTTGAAGATTAATATATTAAAACTAATGGGTGAATGTTGAATGTTCCCACTAATACCCGGATATGTAAGCGGAAAAATTTAAAACTGAATAAACCAAGCGACATGGAATAAATTATGTAAAATATGCAGAATTGTACGATGAGCAGCTGCTGCAGCTAATTGGTGAAGGGAGGATTCTTTAAGGTGGTCAGAGTTAGATAAGCATTGTGGGTAAAATGGAGAATTTGCAACACTGGGACTGTCAGTGACTGAGCAAAAACTTGCTAGGCTGTGCCAGGCCACAATTTCAAACTGGAATAAAGATGTTAGAAAAGTTACTCTTAACCACCTTGTTTGTCAGCTTAACCTTGCACAGATGGTACAAGGGCAGGCTATATTAGGAGAGCTACTGATGTGAAGCACTGCAGAGAAGAGCAATGGATGGGGGCGACAGTTCAATGGTAGGTAAGTGAGGTCCTCAATACACCCAATAAGAGATATTGACCAATCGTAAGGGAACAAATCATTTTACAATCGACCCTTCTTCATCGCCACTTTCCCCATCTTGTGTTTGGCATACGAAATAGGATTTTTTTGGACTTTTGCGAGTGCCGTGGACAACACACAAAAAGCTCAGCAAGTCATAAATGCATTAACAATATGTCCAGTGCTGGTCTGCTGGACGCCAGTTGTGCTCATGGCGCCTCCCATGTGATATCTTGCATCGCTCATATCTTTTCGGCAAGACATATTACGCTGTTTTTCCAGACAGCAGGGGGGCCTGTGTCCCCAACCCTACAACAGCGGTGGGGAACCTGTTCCATGGAGGGCCGGCGTGGGTGCAAGTTTTTGGGATGGCCTCTCAATCAGCCAATAATAAAACAGTGGATCTCCACTCCAGGCCTGTGGAGACTCTGATTGGCTGATTGAGAGGCCATCCCAAAAACCTGCACCCACACCGGCCCTCCATGGAACAAGTTCCCCATCCATGCCCCACAATGCGGAAAGGTCGACTGTATATGTTTTGTAGAAAATCATCATTGACCTGCAATAAGTACAAAGTTGAAAAAGTAACCAAAATGTACCATACTTGTCCATGGAATGTATAATTTAACAATAGATCAACACCTTAAGCTGGGTGTCATCCTAAGACTTCACATCTACCCTCAGTATGGATTCATCTGTACATTATGCAATAACATACACCTCCATCAGATTTTAATACATTTATTAGCAGCTAGTAAGAGTGCGTGGTGAGTGTGTTTTGTTTCATACCCCACACCTGATGGAGTCTAGTCACAATTCAGAACCTTTCTTTAGATGGAACAGCACGCAGGATTTTGCCTGTGTGCACTGGCATCAATCAGGGTGAGCTCTCCACTCGCAAAACATGCTCTTTTAAAGACCTTAAAAATCAATAGAAAATTCCTTTGCTTTACATGCCCTGAAATGTCTGCATCAAACTGGTCATGTTAATCAGCACATATCAGTGAACCTCAAGTTCAAAATAATCCTCTGTGATGAGACTGCAAGAATCAATAATTTGTATCAAACTATGATTACTGTAAGAGGTATAACACAATTCGAGGTAACTTGAAGTGTTCACTGATTCCAAAGCGCTTCCCACAAAAGCCTCAGTTTGGCAAATAGCTGAATGATAGTTCACTGACAAAATTTCAGTCGGAATAAACCAACTGGTACAGATAAAAGCTAGGCTTCAGGCTGGAGAGCCGGATAACCATCAGAAAACAATTGACGAAATGCTTACAAATGGAAAAAATCAAGGTACTGTTCCCCCAATTTTGTTTTTTTTTTTTTTTAAAAAAAAACACTAATAAACTTTATTATTAAAACAGTCCCTAGCATCCCATGTAATAGTAAATAAGTTATCCATTACTTCATTGCTCTGTTAGATGACTTAATGACAATGATGACAGTGTGGTCCCAATGTAAATTATTAAGTAGCAATATAGAAGACAGGTGCTGGTCTGGAATTATTGCATTTGGAGTGCCTGCCAAAGGAGCTTGAGTGCTGGGACCTAGATCACTCCTTTGGCTAAAAAAGTTTAATCATGCTCTCTCGTGACTTGCCTACGCCAACCCACTTCACTATAAGAGACAGAAAAACAATGTTAAGTCAAACTTGTGTAAGTAAATACCTTCAAAAGAACAACTTATGTTTGGCATGCCGAAACATCATTACATTCAGTGGTATAATCGTACATTAAATTGGGCAGAAGCATTTGAGGGGTTCCAGATATTTTATAAGACTGATGCAGGGCATTAAACTTGTATTAAGCTCCTACTACTAATGTTACAGAATACAGAAGCATGTCTGGGCTTACCAGGAACCTGAAGGAATTTCTCAATGAATTGGATATATTTCTGTGCCTCGACGGGAAGTTCTTCAAAACTCCGGGCCCCTTCAGTGCAGCAATTCCAGCCTGGCAATGACTCATACTGCACTGAGACCTTGGTCAACACATCCATGTTAGCTGCAAAGGAGGCCAGACGAAACATCTGAGATTACAGCAACCGTTCCCAAACTTCACCCTGAATCGTCCCAGTGTTTCCAGATTCTCTTAAACCTTCACCACACCCAACTTCATCAGCTTAAATATTAGTTGATCAGTTTAATCCAATCGTCTAGGTGGTAGCACAGGAGAAACAACGAATAGCTGGTGTTAATTCCAGGAAAGCTTCAGAAACCAGTGAAATTCTGGACAAGGATGAGACGGGGTGACCACAATCACCTGGAAAGCTGGGAAGTGGCTGTCCATCAACTGTGTAGCCTACACCAACTTTGATCTCAGGTAGCGTATCCAGGATATCAAGTTTGGTAAGAGCAAGCCTAAAAAGGAGGGAAGAAAGTCAGTTCACCACTTCCCATAAAGTTGTGCAATTGACGGGAGAGGCGTTCATATATTTAAATCTAGTCAAAACATTTGCTTATCTATATACCAGGACATACCGCCACACCATTTCAGCTGTTCATAACAACACACTCTGAACTCTTCAAGGAACTCATCCTCACCTGCTGTTATGATATCCATGTCTTAGGTCTATTCACATCAACAACTAGCATAACGTATTTGTATTACAAAGTATGTGTGTGTGCATGTGTATAATTTATATATATTCTATTGTACTGCACACTGTACAGATACTGTCTATAACTAATGTTCGTTTGGATATATTTTTCTATATATTTCCTTAGTCTTTGTCCTTTCATATTTAACTGAATTTGTTAAACTTGTTTATGCAGTCTCAGGACCGAATCGGGGGACATTTCACTAGGTGTTATACTTCTATATCTGTATATGACAAAGAATCATGAGTCTTGAATATACCTGGAATTATAACCTGAAAAATATAGGCAAAGGACACCTTGAGCAAGCATACATACACACTTGCATGCATGGCGGCTGGGTCCTTACGCAGTGAAGCCATTGACCATGTGGGCATAGCGCACCAGCACCAGATCAAGCCAGCCGCAGCGTCTGCGACGACCTGTGGTCACGCCAACCTCCCTGCCTCGAGACTGCAGCAAGGCCCCAACGTCCTGCAAACCACGCGCATTCAATGCGTTCTTACAGACACAGAACCACCACAAAGTAGAACACACGCTAGCATACACACCACACGCCCACTTACGTTGTCCTGCTCTGTGGGGAAGGCTCCTACTCCTACTCTAGTCGTGTAGGCCTTGACCACTCCATAGACTCGCCCAATGTGTGACGGAGGTATGCCCAGACCAGTACACACACCGCCCACTGTGCAGTTTGATGATGTTACAAAGGGGTACGTCCCTGCAAATCAGACCCCCACCCAACTTTATCAATTCTTATCCATAACACAGCTGCTAGTAAAGAAAACATTCAGAAATGCCAGAAAACCACATCTGGTGCCAGCAGATCATTGCCGCCATTTTGGCCTATTTACATTTATGTCATACCAAAATCAATGTCCAGCAAGGCTGCATTGGCTCCCTCTACCAGGATCTTCTTGCTGGGACCAGTGAGGGCCTTATGCATAAAGTACACACCATCTGTCACCAGGGGGCGCAGTCTCTCAGCAAAACCCTATAATTGCAAAGGAAAAATCCCATGAAATTGGACCCTTGTCAGTGCCTGAGGAAATATATATATTTTTTTTTTTTTACTTCATGCACAAATTACACCTGAACCAAAAATATCAGGACTTGTGAACAACAAATCTAGAGCAACTATTAGTAAAATTGTAATGGTCAGCAGTGAAATTGAACTTTAAAGCAGTGGTGCTGAACCCTTTCAAAATGTATAACTGAACACACACACAGATGGGATGTCCCACTTGCATGAGGAAAGCTTAAATTAATTCCAATACTCATTGCAAAATCTCCCCGACATACACCCAAGAAAAACACACTGACATACTGCAGCAACCAAGAAGAAACTCAAAGTAAATAGTATAGGGTAACACTATATTTCACCCTCAGCTGCTGCAGCTCAGCTTCAACGTCAATGTTCAGGATGGGGTACATGGCCTGAAAATGGCCAGCCAACACACGGAACCTGCAAGAAGCAAGATCCATGATCATTCAGGCTACCTTGTGACAGAAACATACCTTCAAAAATACAATTCACCCGCACATTGAAAAAGCAGCTAACTAAGGTACTTTTCATGACCAGCCAGTTAATTGCATAGTTCTCTTCATAAAACGCTGGTGATTAAACAAGCTAGAATGTTGTTCTTTTGCATTGACTTCATTTCAAGGTCAATATTTAGCCACAATGCAAAGCTGCTACTGCTGCCCTGTGTGACTCACCCATGGAACAATACTCTGAGTACCTTCACTACAGCCCAACAGAAGGAAAGTGTTCAACAGAATAATACTTGTCAAAATAAAACAAAGTTTGAGATTTTCCTGTGTTTTAGCACTTTAGGGAAGAATATGCAAATCATAAGCTGCCACAGAAATGTGAGAATCAGTGACTCACATAGAAATATACAGCTGCCGTTACAAAAGTAAAAATAGTACATTCATCTGAATACATTTTCAAATGGCATTTCATGTCCCCAATTTGAAAGTAATACCAGCTTACATTTGTAGTGTTTGCACAATGAATACAGAATGTCTGCTGTTAAGATCATGTAAAGAATCAATTACACGTCGATATTGCATTGAATAATAGATTACCATAAAATTGAGTAAGGTACATTTTCCCAGTAATTATCAGGAAATATAGTTAAGCCATAAGTGTTAGAGCTTTTCCCCAATGGCAGATACTTGTATCTCATTTGCAAAAAAAACCCTTATTGATTATAAAAAAAATTGGAACAAACTGATATTTGTGTGTTTTTGTTGACTTTTACTTCGAGCAATTTTTATTTGTGAGTGACATGTAAGTAGATCAAAGACAGACAGCAGCACCACACATGATACAAAACGGAAGACTGACTTGTCCTCAAAGGTAGAGAAATCAGACACCAGGTCGCAAACTCGCAGGCCATTGCGGGAGGCTTTGGAAGAGTAGGCCGGACCGATGCCTTTCTTGGTGGTGCCCAAACTGAAAACAAAACGATGAGTAAGGTGCAGATGAGTAGGGTTGCAAAATTCTAGGAATTTTATACCATTTCCCATATACCCTGGTAATTCCTATGGAAAGTTTTCAACTTAAAATATTTCCAAATTATCCAGCTTAACTTCCCATGGAATGGAAAGTTTCTGGAAGTTTACCACCTATTTGCAACCATAGAGGTATGCAAGCATGTACCTTCATCGCAAACTGACAGGAAAACAATGACAAACATGAGCCAGATGTGCAATCTTTACCGAAGGAATCCACCCATTCCAAAATTAATTGTTCAATTTTAGGATCAGGCCATAACTCTCCCACTCCTAGCTTGCCATCAGGCCATTTCAAACAGAAGCCACAGGTTTTCAATCGAGATTTCAGCACCCACCGATCACACAT
The DNA here is from genome assembly GCA_019775915.2 of Cyphomyrus plagiostoma. Classification (NCBI taxonomy): domain Eukaryota; kingdom Metazoa; phylum Chordata; class Actinopteri; order Osteoglossiformes; family Mormyridae; genus Cyphomyrus; species Cyphomyrus plagiostoma. The sequence continues at coordinate 22,471,612 of JABFEA020000002.1, forward strand.
TTTCCTCCCTGCCTCCCACTACTGTTGCTGTAACCTTGAAATGACACAGCATCCATTGTTCATAATATAAAACTATTTCTACTGCATTCCCTACCAGCCTGCTCAACATGAAACAGTACAGTCTATTTGAAGTACTTGAGCGAGTGAGCTGTGATGTTAAACTGATATACAGCCTCCAAACAGCACATAAGAATGAGATAAGCATGTGCCGATGATAAATACTCAGACCAAATGTACACCATTCAAACTATCCAGAGTACAGAGGGAAAAAATGTCCAGAAGATAAACTCACTTTTTTCCAACTTGTTGCTGTCTCTGCTGCTCCTGAACCCCATCAACCGCCTGGTGGAAGTTGAACACTTGAAGAAAATTTGCAAAGACAGAAAATATTAAAGCGTTGACTCAAAACAGACACAGCAGCACGAACAGACCCACTGCCGAGAATCGAACGAAACACATACATTAACAAGTGGCCTAATACACAGAAACGCATAAAGCAACACTGGGATGGTTTACCGATGTGGGCACGATCCGAAATCTTCAGCCTCTCCTCCCACCCCTGCAGACCTGGCATAAAATTAAAAACAATTACTCATAAGCTTCGTTAAAAAAATACCGCAACACATCTGCATCTTACCATTGTCAACATATTTTCCGTAACACACCTTTTCCCTTCTTCAGATTCTTCTCTGCCTCCTCAAACAGGCCAGGCAGATGAATTACAACTCCATTTCCTTGGGGAATGAGAAGGTTAAATATTAAAAGCCTGGAAGTCACCGGTTTTTATAAATGACTAACCTGACCACGCAAAGTGTTTAAAAGCGCACACATCAACGGACTATTATCAGAAACCTTTAATGACACGCTTAAGTCTATAGATCTACAAAGGTTATAAATCTGTGCAATATACCAATAAAGGAGACGGCGTTCTTGTTCAACACTCCGCTGGGCAGGAGATGAAAGTCGTATTCCACGGTGTCCACCACGACAGTGTGTCCTGCGTTGTTACCTCCCTAAACGCAAGCAAGGACAAATACGGTGTCAAGCTGCTGTAAAATCATCAGCTGTGCGAGGAACAGCTGCTTTTTCTACAGGCAAATGGGTACGTTTGTTTTAGTTCCCCAAATCCTAACCGTTTCGCAAAACAGTACCAGGGCACGAATGTGCTACCGTCCTTGCAATCACTACAGCATCGGCGCTGATATTACTTCCTTATAGCTTCGGTCACCGGTTACGATTAGAACTGAGTATTCAATGGCAGTTTACCAATTATTAAACAGCAGTGATGCACACATACAAACTTGTTTATGGATACATCGAGTTATATCTATTTAGAAGGGCGATGACGGTCAGATTACCTGACACCTGCACACTATATCCGCGTCCATCGCAAGGAGGTCCACGACTTTCCCCTTTCCTTCATCGCCCCACTGAGCGCCCAGAACCACAGTCACTTTATTAAGCGGCTCCGATTTTAAAACCCGGGGCACATCGCAGTCCTCCGAACATTCACGGGCCCGCTTGACGACCGGCTCGCCGTTCAGGGATGCCGTTTTACTGCCATTAGAAACCGTGCTATCCGCTGCCATGCTGCGCCTGCTTCTATGTGTTTGTGTGCGCGTCTAAGAATCCGGAACATGCAACTCGCATGCGAAGAGCGGAAAAGGAAACAACTTCCTTCTCTTCGGAGGCGCCCATTGGAGATTTAAAAAATAGCATAGAAATTATATTTTAACTAGAGCAGATGCTCGTCCCGTAATTACAAACCAAAGACTGGATTAGAGGTCAAATTAAGTTACATGCGGAGCTTTTTTCGGGTTGTTCTTGGAAATCAGTGAAAGTATTTCTGCATTTTACATTAAAAAATAATAAGTTCCATTAACTCATAAAATGTATAGATTTTCCACATAAACACAAATGGGCGGGAAAAATGTTATGTGTAGTCATGAAGTTATGAGGCAGTTCCTCTGTTTCTTTTTTCCTACATCGTGGCTGCACTTCTAGGTCTCGTGTATATATCTACGCTTAGATGCAGTTTGACGCTTTTACCGCGAACGAGACTTGCGCAGAAAATGGCGGGAACGATGTTGTAAAAACTATTTATTTTTCATAATTTATTGCAAGCATCGCGCATTTGGCGTCTTGAATTCGGGAAGGTGGTAATTTGTCGATCGGAAGGGGTCGAGATAGAGTCCTGGCGGTAAAATTTGGCGAAAATTTGAGTTTACCGGCGCTGAATCGCGGAAAAACAAATTTCTGAGCCATTGCCAGCCTTCACGCATTTGGGGCGACAGTCACGCTTTCAGACTCTTATGCAAGAAATCTTACGGTAAATCTAAATTGCTCTATTATAAACCTAAAATTAGCTACATCAAAACCGTTGGAGTAGTTTGCAAACCCTACAGACTATTTACAAGGTAATTAAACTCTTACATATATGAAAGCATGTGAGCAGAACATCTCACTCCAGCTAACTGACCAAAGTTGGCAACCATGCATTCGCGGGTGTAAGGGTCCTGCAGTCAATTTCAAGGTTGCCGAGAGATGTGGGATTTGTGGTATTTTTCCTTGTACACACACGTTTGTATTCATATCTTTATGGGGACTGTCCATTAGTTTCTGTGGGCAAAACCCTAATCCAAATAATCTTAACCCCTACCCAGCCTGATTCTTGACCATAAATAACCAAATAAAATACAAGACGTTTAGCCTTTTTTGTGCAGTCACAGATTTTTTATAAAATGAAGTCTCTTATTGTCAGGACCAAAAAAATGGTTCCCACATCATCAAAACAACAGGTTTTTATTACATTGTGGTGATAAAAATGAAATATATAGGCCTACATGATCACACACACATTTCTGGAAGATTTTTTTAATTTTTATTTTTATTATTGAATAAATTTACTTCGTACCAGTGAGCCTGACTTCATATCTTTGGTGGAGACCTACACAGCACATGGCAAGACCTTGAAGAAATCTATAAAAACTCCATGTACATGGAGTGGAGGCAAGATGTGCCTCCCCCCCCCCCAAAAAAAAAAATAGATATAAACAGATATTGGTCTCACCACAGGACAGTGCTGGAAACATTCTGCAGGTACACTCTATGGGCAGAGGAAAAATACACTACATAGTCATTTCAAAGGGGAGTACAGGAATATATAAATAAGTGAGTCCGCAGTTGGCCCTTGCTTTTTTTTTTTTTTTTTGCTTCTTTCCGGCTAAAATGTGTACTGTCTGGAAGGGAGCAAAAATGTGGACTGGCTGTGTGTCCCCAAGGACTAGATTAGGAAACACTGATATAGATTAACAGCGCAACCATAAGTGATGCCTTAACCTACCCTTAAAAAGATAATGTCCATCAAAAATTATGATGTCCATTGCCATAAAGTAAAAATTGGAAAACGGACACCTCTTTGTGATATCAAAAAATGGCATATCTGAAATACCTAATTCATGAAAATGTAACTTTACTTCAGGAAAGATGGTGACATGTCATAACACATCTCTTGGAATATGAAATTACCACTTCTTTCGGGAATGGAGTAGAAGTTGGGCGGCATGGTGGTGCACTCACACCTCTGGGACAAGGGTTCAAGTCTCCACTGGAGTTTGCATGTTTTCCTTATGTTTTTATGCGTTTCCTCCAGGTACTCTGGTTTCCCCCCAGTCTAAAAACATGGGTTAATTGCAGTTACAAAACTGTACATACATATCTGAGTGAATGGTGTATCTGTATGCCCTGTGATGGGCTGCTTCTTGTCTTATCCCCATAGGCACTGGGCCCCCTGTGACCCTGAATAGGACAAGCAGCTGCTGGTAATGGATTGGTATTACAAAATACCAAGTGGGTGATTTTCATACACCCACTGTGTCTTACAAAGAAACTGTGATGTGATGAACTAATTAAAATATTGATTTATGTTATTATTTTTATTCTGCTCTACTTTTTTGGGGTGCTGAGTAGGGTTAGGGATTTATGCCTTTGTATGGAAGGTCATGAGTTCAGCAGAATAATTGTAACACTGTTGGGCCCCTGAACACAGCCTTTAACCCCAATAGCTCCAGTGATGCTCTGAATAAAAAAAGGACCAATTTATTTATAATAAGCAGGACAATGCTTCATGATAACAACTTCAGTCCAGACACCTATTTTCTATGAATATTTATGAAGTGCCCGATGACCGTGTCCAGTCACAATGTGAAAACAATCAGGAAATCTTTTGCACATCTTACCTTTTGCACAGCATACCTTGAAGAAAACTCTAGCCTTTACAAGGCTTAAACATGCACACAGTTAATTTAGAGTCACCAGTGCATGTGCACTTAGACCAAGAGTGGGCAGTCTTATTCTTAAAGGGCTGGTGTGTATGTGGGTTTTCACCCCAAGTCCCTAATTAGATTACTAATTAGAGGACTGATTGGCTGAAGAGTCCTCACACCTGAGTTTGAGCAGCTGACCTAAAGGTTATCCTAGAAACCTCCATACACACCAGCCCTTTGTGGATAAGACTGCCCACTCCTGAGTAAGACTGAACTATTACCATCAGACTCTGGTATAGGTAGAGTGGCGAGAACATGCAGACTTTTCACAGGGGTCCTATTTACCTAGAGGGGAAAGGCAAGGATGCTTCCTGTGTAGCAAATGGACCACCCCCATAATGTAAACCCATGTCTCAAACACAAATTACTGATTTTTCTCTTTGCATAAAACTGTACTTAAATGAATTACCACTCATCACAGAATAAGGTACAAATGAACTGCAATTGCATCAACTTCTTCCACTACTCAACAGTCCCTTTATAATGTCTGCATTCTCATGTTACATATTTTCTGACAAACTGTTGTTCTGGAGATGGGTGGAATTTACTATTGCAATCTTACAGGTCTAGACCTGATTTTAGTTAATATTTGTTGGAATTTTCAGCTAAATCCTTAATTTCTCCTAGAAGACAATCCCTTTCCATTCATCAGTCTTGTACTAAAATTTACACATGAAAATGGGCGGTATGTGAAACAATTTGGATTTAAATGCACTCTCCAAAATCAGAAAGAAGCTTTGTGCTTCAAGGCCAAGGTGAATGTTTTCACCAGGGGACGTTAGAATGAAAAGCCATCCAGCAATGTAAAAAAAAAAAAAATGCATGCCTGGTGCAACAATAAGTTCACAATATTTCTACCTACCACAGGAAACCAAACAGAAGTTTCTAGTTTGTGCACAAAACATCTATTCACACCTCTACAACGCCCAACAAGCTTGACGGCGAAGGCTGTTTTCTCACCAACAGAACATCAGCTCATACTTCAGGTTTTTCCACATGCCACCACCTTACTACCGCTGATGTTTGCCCCCATTCATTTAAAGCTTTTCCAAGTTAGGCGAGTTTCTATTCAATCGCCGCAGTGGCTTTTTGACTGCATAATTTGGCCTCCCATTGGTGCTGCACGATGGCACCACAAGGTGCGGCAATGAGAAACGCATTTGAATAGCAGACATGTCTGTGACAGCAGCAGCCGGCAGACAGGCATTACGGTAATGGTCCCTGTTGCATATACTAACCTAAACCTTTCTGTTGTGGCTTTTGCAACCAGGAAGCCAGAAAGCGAGCAGCCCACACACACAGCACGAAACTACATAACACGCCAACAAGCATGTTAAAACACAATAGGGACAGAAACGTTCGCAGGGCACAAGTAACCATTTTATTAGGCATAATTTATAAAAATCATTTTCAATGTTAGTTATTTATACAAAAAAAAATTGTATAAAACAGAAGTTCCCAGTGTAAAGGTGTAGTAGCACACACCGTGTGCTTATTGAGGCACTGCGTGTGTGTAAGGCTCAGTCGACGGTTTCGCCTTGACAGCATACAGCAGTGACGTCAAAGACCTCATAACCCTCTCCATGCCTTTACACCTCACTACGCAGGCAATTTGAGGAAAGTTGCATTCACAGATTTCAGCAGTCCCTACATATTCATCCACCCAGCATAAAGCAGCAGCCATTACCAACACTGACAGCCAAAGTTTTTAAAAGAAACCTGAAATAAACCTAGGAGCAAAGTGAATTTAATTTGTTCTAATATCGACAGAGTCCTCGCTAAAACTTTACATCGTTTTTCTGGCTGTCCAGTAGTTTAATTACATTATAGTCATTCCAGTTATCCATTCAACTCTTAGTTACTGGATTCATTTGCCATTGTTGGTCAGAAAATTCATTTCACACACCTCCTCATTCTAATGTCACAGCTGAGTCAGCTGAAGATGGTTTTTTCTTCTGATGTTTCCTCACCCCACTGTGATGCATTTAGAAGGCACTTGCAGATATGCTGGAAGTGGAGTTTTACTGCGTTTATGACTGCTGAGCTTCTCAGCTCAGTTTACAAAAGGTGGTTTAGGTCTCCTGAATTCCATGCTGCTGTCTGATGCAGTCAAACACATTTCACCCTTTTCACCCACAAAAAAGGAAGAGACACATGCACAATGAAATAACCAATTACAATGACCAGGCCAGACTACCATCGCACATTCACACGCTCATATTTTTTTAACGTTTGGTTCTGCTTTGTCTAAAATGAAGTGAACAGAACACTAAGTACAAATACATTGATTTGAAAAATAGGAATCACCCTGATTGCAAACAAACCCAAATAGGTATAAACAGATAAACGTAAAAACAGTCATATGCAATTATCAGCTACCATAAACCCAAAGGCACAGAATTTTTTTGCGGTTAACTGGTACTGAAAGGAAGAGGATATTTGTTGCATTTAAAACGTATTTCTTGGTGACCAGCTTTGATCTGAGCTAGGCAGTACTAATTCAAAGGCAGTCATACATGTAGTTGTGGTCCAAAGTCCATGAGTCAATATAAATTTGTGGAAAGACTATCAATTGAAATCTTAACTGGAGGATGTAAAAAAATAGATCCAATGCCATGATATGCACATCATTGGCTATGCCAAATCACAACGTCTACAGCTTGTGATCACCTATTGCTGAGACAGTAGAACAATGGGAAAGAGGCCAAATCAGAACACATTTAGGCTGGGCTGGTTTTTGGATTCCTGCAGAAGTTGTACCACGGATCCAAACAGAGAGGTGTTAAGTGGTGACAATGAAGATGTTCTTCTATGGCACATAGTTAACAGGATAGCTCAGGTCCATTAAAAACAGCGTTTGTGAGGGGCCCCTTCATGCCCCCTCTGCCCAAGCTATGCTGCAGTCTGTGGGTCAAAGGCGTGGGGTGGAGTGGCAAAAAAACTCTTAATGGAGGAAATCTTTTTTTTGGCATCTTTGCTGCAGCATTACTTCTCTGTAAAAAAATGTCATCCGTCTCCCTCCTCTGATAAGACCACCATGCTTAAAAGCCAAAAGCTAAGACATGAAACAGTAAAAATAATAAAGATGCATTTAAGAGATAATCTGTTGGCAGAAGAAGCTTTAAAAAAAAAAAAAAAAATAGGAACTGAGCTCTACGAACGGAGATGGGGGATGTTTTCAATTTCACTTTGGCATCAGTTGAAGTCAAACTAGAAAGGGACGTTCAAGAAATATGGGCAGGAGCTTGGAAGCTTGCGCTGTCCTCATTCTGGAGCTCTTACTCCCCACTGACACTACAAAAGCACACACTTCTTGGCGTTCCTCTTGTTGGAGGGATACAGCACAGCACGCACAGCTTCCATAAACACCTCCCGCACGCCTTCCTGCAGCAGCGCTGAACACTCCAGGTACTTAGTGGCGCCGATCTGCTTGGCCAGGGAGCTGCCCTGCTGGCCGGTGGTGGGCGCGAGACCCTGCTCCCTGAGCTTCTTCACCGTGTCGCCGTCAGAGCGCAGATCTCTCTTGGTGCCCACCAGCAAGATGGGAACGCCGGGGCAGTGGTGCGACACCTCCGGGTGCCACTTGTGACGCACGTTGGCGTGCGACGACGGGCTGCCGATGGAGAAGCAGATGATGAAGACGTTGGTCTGAGGGTAGGAGAGCGTGCGCAGACGGTCGTACTCCTCCTGGCCTGCCGTGTCCCACAGGTTGAGGCTGACTGTGCGGCCGTCCACGCTCATCTGAGCGCTGTAATTGTCAAACACGGTGGGGATGTACTCCTCCGGGAAAGCATTGGTTGTGTAGGAGATCAAGAGGCAGGTCTTGCCAACCGCACCATCTCCCACCACCACACACTTTATGGTTTGCATTCTCCCCTCATTCACACAGACTGTAGCACCTGTGCAGATGAAAAAGAGGGTCACTAATGCAGAAAATAAAAACAGTCAGATACATCAGAAGCTAAACTGAAATCACCACAGTAAGATCACAGCTTTTTAAAACCTGCTTTTTAAACCCAGAGTGCTATCTTCGCTTGCTCTGCTATAACCCTAGCAATTTCTGTACCATGTCACCCATTCTTTAAAGGGGACCTATTACACTTTTCTGGTTTTTCCCTTTCGGTTGGCGTGTTGTAGATTTATGTGCATATAAACAGCCTCGAAAGTTTTAAGGGTCAAAGTACACTCCAAAAGGATGGCCTCACCAAAGAAACCGTTCTTCTGTAATCTTCCTGAAACTCCTCACTAGAATTCCAGCCCTTATTTCCCGGGCATGGTGTGGTCACCACATAACACAATTCTTATTGGCCACCTACCTGCAAGGATCTGTCTGCAGACTGCAGGGACATGACGTGTTGGGCAGGCTGACCAATCAGAGTACAATGGACTCATCGAGGGTGGGGATTAAAGCTCCAATATTGTAGCATGTTAATCTATTCTAGCAGACCCAAAAAATAAAACTATGAACAGTGAAAATGAACATAATAGGCCCCGTTCAATACGAAAAGTAGTCATAATGAGCAAATCCTAAACAATTTGCAATTAAAACACTTGGTATTTCTGTGAGCTATTAATTGCAACAGACTCGGCATAATTTATTTGCGCTCTGGGTCTACTTTGACATACCAAGCCAATTAAAGCATCGTTTTCAACAGTCATATTAAAACAGCCCACTTCTATTCTTATCAAGTTTCAGACACTTAAGTATCAAAAGGTACAAACTTGAATAGGTGGACTAATTATAAATAACCAAAACCCAAATATCCATTGTTACCAGCAGCAGAGGAAATAAATTACTTATTATTAAATCAGTAATAAGATAACAGGCTTTGTGTGATAACCCAATGTAGCTACTTCCTTCCTAAATCTCTTTTGTTACTTAGAATATTAGTTTCAGTATGTAACCAACTATCAGACATCGACGACAACCTTTCTCTCTTACTACAAGACTTACACTCACAGTGGCCATCTGAAACACAAAAACACACTTACCTACCTTAAAAATAATTTGCAAACATACCGTTTGAACTACCTTAAGAGAGAAAACACACCACCCTGGGGAAACGACTGATCGCATTCAACTGATATCAGATAATCCACTTTTCACACTGTGCAGCTGCTCTCACCCGTATTCATTACAGCGCGAAATGACCGCTAAGGGTGTGAAATAGGGCCTCTAGACAGGCAGGGAGGGGAAAGAAGGGCTGCCTTAAACCAAGACAGATTTCAGGTTTGACTGGGAGGTTCCTGTGACTCACACATGACAAATCAGTAGGGCCTCCTTCAGTGTCCTTGGTGCTCTGCAAAACTTTAAATGTGTTAAAGTTATGCCCACCGGTTTTTCGGAATGGTATTCGAACAATGACTGATAGTCCACAAGTGAACGGTCGCCACTCCCCAGGGGCGGTGGGTCAGGTTCATTTGTACGAGCACAAGCGTCCCAGGGCGGGCAGGAATTCACAGTAAAAGCAAAAGACTGTTAGCCCGCTAGCTATGCCGGCTACTCACGTTCTGTTAAGGAATCGCGGCTAACTACGTCCACAAGATTTAAAGTGACAGGTTCCTTCGAAAGAAGTTACAAATGTCATGAATATAAAAACCGCGGAAACAGAAAGAAAATACAATTACGCTCACTGTATGACCGGTGGATAAATTCGACAAATAAATAATCTTAAAAACTGGCTAGCTAACAACTGCAGCGCCAGTTTACCGGCTAAGTAAGTGGCATCGGGTTTGAATTATGCTCGTGCTGAGCGGCTCGCTAGCTGTCCGGTCCCCAAAGCGGACAAATCGGAGATGTCTGCGAGTGGACCCCCTTTCAGAAACAGACCGAGAGACCTGCAAAGAAAACAAGCTTATAACGAGCTTCGAAAACGCATCCGCCTTACCCCCTCATTGGCGGCTGGCGCTCTTCTGCCGCAGCTCAATTAGACCATGCTAAAAGCGGCCCGCCACAGACCTGCATCCGGGGAGCTGCCCGAAACACCTTAGCCGATTCGCGGCGACGCCCCGGCTCTACACCGAGGGACGCCGGTCAATGTAGTGCTGCGAGAACAGGTTCGACGGGCGCGCGCAGGTGAATGCTGCCCCGCTTACAGGCGCCGTCGCGGCTCCCGAAAGTCCAACGACTGGCGACCGAAAGGAACAACTGCACAATGCAGAGACACGATGAATTATACTCACGCTCATTACTGACTACCGTTGATGAGGCAAATACTCTCCGGCATTCCGAATCTCTTTACCGAGCCAGTCCCAATGCAAGCGGCATTTCAGTAGTTTGTAATAAGCGCCAGGTGTCACTGTAGACTGTCCCTGAAGCAACGCACGTCTGAACTGACAGACTAAACATAGTTGTATTGCGTAGTAGAATCTTACGTTTTCTTGTGAAACAACATGTATTCCCTGTTTTTCAGCAATACAGAAAAAAATCCTTAAGTATCAGGTTTTTTTCTACTCTGCCGTGCTCCCAAACTTATTAGCAGGTTACTCAGGTCATTCACAATATAAGTTACAGTGATGACTAAGGGTTGCCACCTCAGTCCTCTAAAATCCTGGACATAGTGACACAAAGGTTTGTTTAGGTATGTTTTTTAGGGAAATTGATTTGGGATATTCCGTGTCCAGGAATGAAACTTGTTTTTTCCAGCACAGACGACCAAAATCCGGGGTGGTCCAGGAAAATCCTGGATGGGTGGCAACCCTAGTGATGAAATCCATTCATAGTCAGTCATCGTTTCTGCATCTCCTGTTACAGGTAAGAAGCTCTCCAGTTTAGAACTTACAATAACAACCCACCACGTGATGGTCCACTTCAAACAAAGAATGGCATTTTTCAAGAGGCACGAAAGGGACTTGCATACTCGATCACAGGCCAGTAATTCACAAACGGGGACACCACATAAACACTGGCTACTGGTAGTGTGGATCCACCCAGTGACCCACAATCAGACATTTTAACACAAAGCAACACCAGTTTATTACTTTTCTCAAGATTTCCAGCGTCACTATGCCCTATAAAGGAAACTTTCCCACAGAGACCCTTCACCTCACCCATTCTTTGAGGGGATTCTCAGGGCCAGTTCTAACATCTCCATGATAACGCTTGCGACTAGGGTGTGCGTCAGTGGAAGGAAAAAGGGAGAGATTGAGTAGAGGTGAAGGGCAGAGGGGTGTTACGAGTTAAGGGCAGAAAGTGCTTGAGGAAGTCTGAAAACCTTGAAAATGAGCCAGGCTAGTTAATTAGCTCTTGCTAAACAAACTGAAAGGTCTTCCTGCTGTTGCATGAATTTGCAAACATCTGATGGAGTCATTGTGTAAAATGTGGGAGAACCTTTTGTTCTTAAGCAGAGTGAGTCATCACCAATAAGAGCACCAAGATCTCCAAGTTCACACAGGGCCCTTAAACTTACTACGTCAGTCCTTCTCATATTGCAGGAAAATGGCTTTCAAAGACAAAACTATCAAATAATGGGTATTCATTGCATATTCCCCACAAAAATAAACATGATTGGATATCATCTTTCGGGGAATGATGCAAATATAATTTTAAACCTCTGCTGAGTGTATATAGCACTCATAGCTGTCCTCCTCTTGATAATTACCCATGTGGGAGAAACTTCATAAAACACATGAAATGATCCAATTTTCTGACATATCATAATTGGACTAAACTGAGGGTGGTTCAGTGAGTAGCACTGCACTGTTGCCTCACATTTCCAGTGTTGGGGGTCGGAATCACACTTTGCACACATGCGGGGGTGAATGTTCTCCACACGTCACGCGGGGATTTTCTGCAGGTAGTCCGGGTTCCTTTCACAGTCCAAAGACATGCAGTCTTCATTCAGGCCAAGTCTAAAATCCCCATTATGTAAGCATGTACACTGTGAGGAACTGGCATCCCATCTAGGGAGGTCCCCAGCCTCGTGTACCGTGCCACCCAGGAGAGGATCAGGTTGCAATGATGAGATCAGAAGATGGGGTATTAATTGATTTGAACTTCAATTAATGAAAACCAAACTGGAATGTGATTTTTAAATACAACCAAGTCCTATTTCATGAGGAAAATAAATCACACATACATCACACTGGGAAAATGATCTTTATTTTATTTTCTCTTATTTACAGAACTTAATCATAAAAAATGACATCAAGTTACAATCACATCTGTAATTTAAATTAAATTCTCTTTTGTGAAAACTAAAGAGAAACACACACACACACACACACACACACACACACACACACACAATTACAGAAATACAGATACCCAATTCCAGTCCCTCGCCAGTCAGTAAAGTGCACCAGAATGAGGAGGTTTTACTGAGAGGGAAAGGATGGGTACAAGTACAGCACTGAGTACTCTGCTGTGCCAGATGGTCAAGTCACAATTAATAATCAGCCCTGAAATGCTGTCCACTTCAAATGCGGTTATTGAGAACCATTTCACCCCAATTAATAGATTTGTGCCAAATGGAATGTGTTGGTAAAAGCCCACTTGGTCATTCTGCTAGGATATTCTCAATGGAATATTGCAGGCTATTACAGCACAATGGAGGTAGGGTGGGGTTTATCCAAGATGACACCTCCTATGTATTTTCACCATATGCAGCAAAATATTTAACAATGGTGGTACTAATAGTGGTACTTTGGACTGCTAGCATAAACCAGACACAGAAAGACAGATATTTCAGTCAGGGTGCCAGAGGATGAAGGATCACGTCTATTAGGCACTTTAATCAAGAGCACCTTGCATGCTGTCAATATATTATGGGTGCTATGGTGTTTTATCAAGAGGTTTAACAAAGGACACCCTCTCCCACACCACAGGTGGCCTTATTTTCTCGCCCCCTCCCCTAACGGCTGGAGGTAGAGTGTCAAATCTAAGGGCTAATTTATACCTCTGAGTAGAATCTACGCCATCAGTATGATGCAGCTGCAAACCCTACAGCGCAACCTGACACGCACCTATGCAGAAATGCAAATTCCAATGTCAGGCTTTGGCATAGGGTACGTAGCTCCCAACAGTGTAGATTCTACACAGAAGTATAAAGTGGCCGAAGAACGTAAACTGAGTTCTGCCTGACACATTTCCTTACTGTTCCTACGTACGCACAGTTCAACATTTCCACCAAAGCCAATTAGTTGAGCTTGAGAAAGTGAGTTCACACCTCTCACAAAAGCTGATGGCTGTGGACAATTCAACTAAACTCTGTTCTGTGCCTCCTAACAGTCTCTTCCACTGGATCAGATGCCCATATTTCTCCAAACATATAAAGATCACTGACAACTTTGCAGATTCAGATAAACTCCCACTGATAAAGCTGGGAAACCAGCATACTACATAAGTACCAGCAGCAAAGGCAAACTATGGTGCTCTCAAAGGAATGCACATCCCACTGACAGTGTTTGCCCTGAATAAAAATAAAAAATAAAAAAAACAAAATACATCCACTTCCATGTGAACATAAAATTATTTTTTTGCTCCTATACTATGAAACACCCATTTAATGGTCAAAGGTAGTCACCTCAGACTTCACCTCCACATGGGCTGGGCAGCTGGCCGAGCTACCTTGGGCCCAGGTAGCCGTGAACCTAAGACCCTGTTACTGGCCGACTCTGAAGTCTTGGCCTCTTTGGCCACAGCGGCGGCAATGATCGAAGTGCGTATAGTTTTGGCAGTGGTTGAGGAGGGACTCAGCATTGCAGCTGCCATGGGGGATTCGGCTTTGGGCGCCAGTCGCTTGGAGACACGCATGGCGGAGCCCCTGATGAACGTTGCCGGGGTGGCTCCAGCCTTGTCTCTCTCACTTGTTGCATTCTCTGGGAGGTTACGGTTAGCTTTTACCGCCTGGTTGGCTAAGATCCGAGCCTTATCGCTCGTGCTGCTAGCTCGTTTGATTGGGGTCTGGGCACTTGGGGGTCGTTGGCCTATTGTGGAGCGTCCCGAGTTGCTTCGTGTAATGGGCAGGCGGGATCCACGTGCGGGGGAGGTCTCCTCGACAGGGGCTTGATCTACCTTGTTGCGGACCTTGGAAATGTTAGCATTGACAGGGGTCCCTGGCCTTGGCGCTTGGGTCTTGCGAACTCGTAGAGGGTACTTTGCACTCCGAGTGTCGTCCTTGCTTGCTTGAGATACAGACCTTTCTCTGTCACCCAATTCTTTCCTCCATTTGGAACAGTGGCTGGGTGGAGCCCGTTGCACAGGCACAGTTATGTTTTCGTAGGAGTGTAGGCCACGAACAAGGGTGAGGCACTCCAGCGTCTCGCCCACGCGCGAATACATCCGCGCCTTGCCTGACCTCGGTGGTTCAGCTTCCTCCGCTAGCTGAGGAACACGCTCCGGCGTATCTGAACCTCTACGCTTATTCACCTCCAGGACAGCAACGGGCGTTGAACCCATCTGCTGGGCCAACACCTTCTCGGACACGCGTCTCAGCAGCTGAGCGCTGTCCGTGGACGGCTCGCTGACAGTCTCTACAGCCCGAGCTTGCAGGTCACTGGGAAGAACGGAGCTTTGAGGCTGGCTCTCGGCAAGCTGCTTATTCTGCCTCCAGCCCGCACACACAGAGTTGTTTCGTATTTTACTGAAGTCCTGAGCACTTTGTGCAGCATCTGAGATCAGCCTATTTTGACTATTTACACAATGAGTGCTCTCCTGTTGTTCATTGTACGTACCTTTGACTGTCATAAGCTGATCAGTACTATGTTTAGTAACAGTGTTCAGTTCACACTGACTTTGCAGAGTTTCAGACTTGGGCCCATAATGGCTGCTTGAAGTATGAGTACTTAACCCATTCTGATGATATGTAGAATTCAGTCCATGTTCGCCAACTGTAGAAGCAGTGTTCAGTCCATGTTGCATCTTCTTGTCAGCAGTGTTCATTCCCTCTTGATGACCGAGTCCATGTTGCGTTTGTGTAGTTGCAGTGCAGGTTTCCTGCTGCTTGGGTGAATCACCAGAACCGAGCCTCCTTGGTGACGTGTCGACTCTAGGGCTGTCGTAGGGCCCCAGGGATGTTGTATGGCGCAGGCTACGGCGCGTCTGGGCGGAGATAAGGGTCTTCTCCAGGGCTCGCTCCAGGCTGTCTTCACCCCTGTCGAGGTCCAGCCCTGAGCAGGAAGCCACAGAACGCCGCCTCTCCATGCTCTTGCGCTCCGCTTGCTTTTGCTCCTTCAGCTCACGCTCCGCGTTCTCCTGAGAGTGAGAGAGACACAACATAACCCTATAACTGAATTACATGATGGAAACAATGTGGAAAAACACACACACATGAATCATTAAGGGTGTGCGTTTCATAGTAGTCCAACAGTGTCAGTAGGGGTGGGAATCAATATCAATATGTATGTTTGCCGGTTCAGCATGCATCTTGATTTTTATATAGATTTTGCTAATGAGCATCTCAGGTCTACATTTGAAATAATGGGCTGTAACGGTACACGTATTCCTCGTGTGCCTTTCGGTTATAGCATTTTTGGTTTGGAACGTGCAGTGAAACAAATGAACATTTCTTGACACCATTAAAACAAATTTACAAGTAGATGTTTAAACTTGGAGAACATTATGCTAATTGTAGCTTTGAATTAGTTACAGCTAGTGCTACAGACCTCAAAGACCCTCCCACATCACTTAAATCAGTGGTTTGGGAACATTTTGGCTTCCCAATAATTATACAAGCGCCAGGGAGAGGGTAGTTGATTATACTAAGAATATCTGTCGGTTCTGATATATCAGAACACATATTTTCCTGGAAACACATCCAAAATGCTAACTCATTTTAGGACAACATCATCTGAGTATGTGCTTCTGCCAGAATATTCAGACTGGGCTCAAAAATAAATGACTAATGCTAAGATTACACTACATGATTTTACCCCTTATTTTACGTTTGCCAAAAGTATTTGGCGATTCCCAACCAAAGCCCCAGATCAGAGACAAATCTGTGTTGCTTGGCACTGGAAAATGGGTGCTTGATCACTATTAGTTCACAGATGCGACTGACAGTCACCAATGCATCGTAGACACCAGTCAGATATCTAGCAGGCTAAAATATCGGACTTGTTGGCAACTCCAAATCCTGTACTGTGAAATGTGTTGCAACTGGCAATGAGTGCGGCAACGAGCCACAGCCAATGAAAGCAATTGGCAATGAGTGTGGCAACGAGCCACAGCCAACCAGAGCAGAGAAGTTTAATAAAGGTGCAAATCATTTAATAAAGGTTTAAATTTAGACATAGCTGTTAGTGTTCAGGTATGAAGTTTACGTTTCACACACTAAGGTTAGGTGTAGTTTTTGACTCTCAAAATTACAATATTTAAAGTACTGACATCGCCACCTTGAAGAATTCTTATTTGTAACAAAATCGTAACCCCAACCCTAAGTCAGGATGAAACAAATACCAAATACCACACAAATACCAAAAATATAATACGACTGAAAGGAAAACAAAATATGATGCTGACCTTCACAGCTTTTTGGAAGCGTTGGCAGAAGCTGTGGAAGACTTTGCATGCCTCTTCCAGCTTGAAAGATTTTTCGTCCTCACAGAAGAAGTCAACAAGAGCCTGGCGGTCATTCTGTAAAGCCTCTGTCTCTGCCTCTGCCGCTTCCAGCTTCTTCTCTGCAATCTGTCAATGGAAATGTATCATGTCTTATTTGTGTAATAGAATTGCAAAGATGTTCAACATGTACTGGCCATTCATGTTTCAGGACTGGTGGCAGGTCACAGGGTTGCATCACTATAAAGCTCTGTGATGGACTCATCTGATAGCACCGGCAAAGACATGCTCACCTCCAGGAACTGTTGGACCTGCTGCCGCACCTCAGGCTCACTCTGAACGCTGGCCTTCAGCTCCGTAAGCCTGTCCCGTAACCGGGAGACATCATCCTGCAGTGACTCTTCAGACAGCCTAGAAATGCGGGAGATAGCAATTGAAGTGATGCACGGTGCGACTCTAGCCTTATTTTATCCACTTTATATCTGCATACCTGCTGCGGGACTGAAGGGATATCTCCCCCCCCCCCCCCAATCAATGAAGTCAACTCTAAGCCTAAAGGCTGATTCACACCTCTGCGCACGTTTACGAGCGGATGTGTCCACTCAAACGTTTGTGACACGCGTGACGTCATTGTACACCTCCATGTACGAACGCCCGCTGCACTCCAGTGGTGTCTGTATAACAGTGTGCCTGCAGCTCCAAGCACGCTGCGCATGATCGATTCACTTTAAATACCAACATGGATGCTTTTGACAAGTGTTGGGACAGTTTGCAAACTATATACAAGGTAATAAAACTGTTACATACATGTAAAAGAGGGGCAGCGTGTGGCTCAGTGGGCTAAGCCTGTATGCCTGTAATCAGAAGGTTCAAACCCAGCCTCACCAAATCTGCGGCTCCTTGAGCAAGGCCCTTTACCCCCAGCTCCCTGGGCGCCCCAAGGCCCTTTACCCCCAGCTCCCTGGGCGCCCCAAGGCCCTTTACCCCCAGCTCCCTGGGCGCCCCAAGGCCCTTTACCCCCAGCTCCCTGGGCATTACTACGGGTGGCTGCCCTTCACAGACAAATCACTCTACAAAGCTGAGGGAGGCGTAAAAACAGTTAAAGCATCAATTATTATTATTATTATTACTAAAAGTGTGTGTGTGCCGACTAGTCTCCAATTTATATTCTCATGCCAGCCGGCTGACCAAAGTTGGTAGCCCTGTCAGCTGGCTCTCTGAATTTGTAAAATATAGAGGTACATATGTGGAGAATATCAGAAGAATAATTTATATTATAAAATAATAATAATATTAACAACAACAGCACATTATGCATATGTACAAAATATGCAGCTTGACTGGAGAACTATGAACGTTTCCGTGTCCAAATATGCGGAGTGGATATGCGAGTGTTGCACTTGTGTGGAAAAAGTATGAACCAGCCTTAAGCCTAAGCCTAGTACTCAAATCCCCAGGACAAACCAAAGAAGCAGGGAGTGTAAAGTGGGCCCAGTAGAGGGTGTGACAATGCATCCGGGGCAGGGACAGCTATGGCCATGTTGTGAGCCACAGCTGTTGTGCTGTGAGTACCGAGTTTAATTAGAGTCAAGTGTCCAGCATTAAGACGGTTCAGACCTGGAGGCTTCTGCCACATGCTCCAGCTGGCTGGGAAACGATAACAAGCCTGGGTCTTTTTTCACCACTTCCTGGACAAAGATGAGAAAGGACACGCAGTTCAGCAATAGTATTTTTAGTTTAAAATCACATTTATGCAGTAAGGAACGCTCCAACAGTTAATATGCTAGGACAGCGTTTCCCCCGGAAGATGGAAGTGAGCAAAAGTGTGGACCATCTTTGGGACCCCCAGGAACTGACTGGCAAACACTGGTGTAGGAGTGCTTACCATGGCCACAAAGTGCAGCAGATTCATGCCCGGTTTGTTGGCTTTGGTGTCAGCCAGTTTGAGCAGCGAGGCGATACGGAAGCCGGCAGCGTTTCCAGCGTAGCTCCCCTATGTACGACCACGCAGAAATCAGCCCCGATCAAACACACCAACACACAAGCCATGTGCCCAACTGGACAAACAACAAACACTGGATCCTTTACCCTTTAAATAGGAGCCTAGTCTGAAGCTGCAGTACATAAGCAGCACTTAAATGGTTATGATAATACAAAGTTACTTGCTAAGCATATTGGTACAGGCCAGCAAATTCTGTATTTGGAACAGGTATAGATATTGACGGTGTCAGGTCCACGTGACTTGATCCACAATCATACATTGTGTAAGTTTACTTGTGTAAAGAGAAAAGAAAAATAATAAACATACTGCATTCATATAGTTTCCAGCCTTCAGTACCAGACGCAGGATCACATGCAGTTCAGAACAGTTCTGTAGCTCTGGGGGAAAAGAAAATAACAAATCACTAACCTTACATTCCTACCGGGCCTTCTTGAGCCTATTAGCTGAGCTCATGCTGCTCGAGATCTCTAGAAATCACATCTAGGAACTGCTTAAAAAGTCTCTGAATATTTGTTCTGGAACTTGTTTTTTTTTTTCTTAAAAAAAAGAAGTTTCAAGTGTCTGCACACCACACAGAACAATCGCATTCCCAGAGCTGTTGTGCACCACACGACTGCCCATTCTCTTAAGTGAAATGTAAAAATTCCTTGGCTGCTGTGTAAACGTTTAATTTAGGATGAGCGTGAAACGGTGATTGGTGAGATCCCCCCTCCCCTTCCTGATATCTCACCTCGAGCCGCGCCCCCCAGCTGACGGGCGCCCACACACAGGGAGCTCACTGAGGGTTCAAACTCCTGTTTGAGGATCATGGCATCCAGACGCAGACGAAAACTGTGGGGGTCACACAAAGAAAGCCTCAGAGGAGAACAACTAGCAACTAGTCTCAGCAATACAGCTAGGTAGGTGGGCAAAGGGTTAGGGGAGAAGATCTGAACGATTAATGCCTGAACGCGCTCTTTGTTCCGTTTATCAGTTTGGCAGTTCGGCAATGAGACTTGTTGCCAAGGCAATTAAGAGATTTAGTAGAGAAATTGGAGAGGGGGGAAGATAACAATAGACACGGGGGGGGGGGGGAAACTGGGTGTGAACAGAGGAGACAAAGGGAGGGAGGATGCAGGCAGTGAACTGATTAACTGATTCAGCAATAAATGAGGTAATCACAGATGGACTGCTCCAGCGTGGGGGGGGGGTTTCTGAGGAGATTGCAGCGGTCGAGCACAGCTGGTGTGAAGAGTGACATTAGGCAGAGCCCCCCGCCCACTAGAATTTATTGCATCAGCCCCCAGGAAATACATACACCTCTCTGTCAGTCTTTCTGCTAGTTTTACTGTTTTATCCTTGGGGTAGCTGTGGGTGACCAAGCTCGGAGAGCGGAGGAGATGCCGACATGAAGCCGCCGGGGGTAGCCGACTTACCTGGGTAGCTCCACTAGGAGAAGCATGAAGAGATCAGGCTCCCCAAGCAGACTGCGGTCCCCCTGGAAGGATCGTAGGCGCTTCTCCTGCACGGTAGACAAGCCACGTCGACAGTTAGCCCGAAGATGCATGAATGCGACTCAAATTTGTAATAGAAGCTCCTGAACAAACTCAGCCCATGGCTGTGATATTGTCCTATAGGCATACAGCTTGACGTGCCACAAACAAGAGAGGGAGAAATACCTCTTCACGATCCGGCAGGAGCTTGCAAAGTTCGCTCAGTTTTTCCGCCCCGTACCGCTCTCCATCGCCCTGCCTGATGTCCTCCACAATCTCCCTGGCGGGGCTGTGGAACGAGAGAAACTCCCGTGCTGTAGCATTACATCACCTTCACCTGTTACACAGGCAGCCTCAAGCGCTACCTGATGCGACTATACACTTATGATCTCTATGGAGCAATTTAGAAACAAACATCTTGTTCACAGGCATTTTTTTCTTCATCTTTCTTTTAATCCGCCACCTCCCCACCCTACTGCAAACAGGAGCTCAGGTTATTAGCCACGATTAATGCATATTAAGCAGTCACCAGCCAGACGGGTCTGTGACTGATACTGTAAAAAGTGCATGAATGTGATCAGACTCCCTTGCAACACCCTGCCTGCTGGCCTGGAGTCAGAAGGTGTTTAACAGAAGGTCAGCGAGCAATCGCTCAGTCCGGTTTACGAGGCTCTGGACCCTACGCTTTACAGTCGGCATGCAAATGGAGAGCAAATCGTCCTCCACGAGTCTGCTTATCTGCACCTAGGGGTTATGGGTAACAGGTCTCACGCCAAACTGGCGACACCTGGAAGCAGAATGCAAATAAGAAAAGAATCCCTGGAAGTCACCCTGAGACTGGAGAATAGGCACTAACACCATGTCCAGATACAGCTCCCTTCTGGAGGTGTGATACCATTCAGCGAGTCTGGGGAAGGACGTTTCTACTCGAGAAGGACAAGTTCACACATCCCCATTTCTCCTACGTGAAAGACTCACTTGGGCCTAAGTGACTACTCCGAAACAGACTCTGCCCCTTCCTGCTCTCTCCTCTCTCGCTCCGAAACAGACTCTGCCCCTTCCTGCTCTCTCCTCTCTCGCTCCGAAACAGACTCTGCCCCTTCCTGCTCTCTCCTCTCTCGCTCCGAAACAGACTCTGCCCCTTCCTGCTCTCTCC
>JABFEA020000002.1:22502565-22515156 GCA_019775915.2 Cyphomyrus plagiostoma
AGTTCCTGCTGTTGGGACTCGAATGTGCCAGTAGGGATGGCTGCATTTTTTCACCCCGGGGGATGTTTTGGGGTGGGGGGTGGGGGTGTGGATGATGGGGAAATGCGATAGTGAAGGGTCATAGGGCAGGCCTGGATCTAATCTCTAACAGGGCCAGCAAATACCCCTGACGGCATACCGGTGTCTGGCAGATGTGGTCTCCCCTAATTGCAGACCCCTCCACACACACACACTCATAAACAATGATCTGAAGGGTGGGCAGGGCACAAAGATGTGGAAGAAGACGAACGAGAGAAGCTACAGAAAGCAAGCATACACAAATGCAAATATTTTATTTTACTTTTAAATATCCTGTGCTTTTGTCTTAAAATAAATACTAAACTAGGTTTTGTATTCCATTGTCTTCTGCACTGTTTGGGGCAAAGTTAGACCATGTAGACTAGTGTTGCAGATTCCTCATGTTCTTGGTGTTTTGTCATTTAGCAAAGCAAAGAGAAAACATAGCCCTCCAAATAAACTACTCGTCAAGTAGGAATGTGGACAGGGCATCGGAGCCTCTGCCAGTTCCCTGGAGTATCTCTGGATTTATTTGTTTTGTTTACCCTGCTAAACTCAAGCTGCAGTCTTAGTTTGCTTTACTTAGCAAGACACCTCACAGTTCATGACCGAGGAAGAGTGAAAAGATCCCTCTCTTTAGCTGCAACTGCTGCTGTCTTACAACGTTATACTCAGTGCTTTCACAGATAATAGAGGAGCAAATCCAGACTCAATTATCTGTGTATCCAGATCTAGCTGTCTACCCTAAGGCTATCGTTCAAGCAAGCATTTACCTGTTGCTATAAATCATGCAGTGAAAACCATTTTAGAGTTATGCCTCTTCCTACATTTGTACTGTCAAAATAATCAGAAACTATAATAAAAGTGATGTGTCAGCTAATAGAATCAGTTAAGCTCAGCGCATTAGGTATTTAGAATTAATTATTCAAAAGTATTTATACAAGCAGTGAACCGTGAGATGTCGTACTTTATCATTGCGATGCACTTTGAATGTGAGAAGCTGATAACCAAGTGATATTATTGTTGTTACTCCCAAGTCATCTAGGACTTAATTAAAGCAAATAAGGCTAACGGATACAACTCAAGGCTCAGTCTGACTTCTCCTGCGGATCATGACTTTGACATGCTTCTCAATTTAATACTCTATCAGTTTGATTTGCTCTTTTGTTCCTGTCTTGTCTGTCGCATGTTCATAGTTTTAGTTTTGTTATCCACCCTTCTCCACCAATGGCTTCTTCTCCAGCACACCTGGTTCCAGAACCTTCCATCCAGTCAGTGGCCCCAAGTTCCAACAGCTGCCCACTTCCAGCAGCGTGTTCTGTGTGCTTTGCTTTTATTTTACTATAGTAAACCCAGCTTCCATGTTTTTGCCAAAGTAGGAGATTGGGTTATATTTTTGCATCTTTACTGGGTGCAGGTTCAACATCAACAAAATAAAGGCTCTAATTGCAGTGTGAATGTGAATGTGTGGATTTGTGGAATGCTTCTTCTCATATATCCCATCATGCTTTCCTTTGAGACACACACACGCAGCTTGGGGTCCAAGTGCACAGCCCAATGGAGATGAGAGTATTCTGCAAAAGGTGGGATTTGAACAAGTGACCTTCAGATCACTGAGGTCATACCCACTGAGCCACCCCCAAGCAAGGGAAGTGAGGCCCTAATTACCAGAGAACACACAATCAGAAAGTGTGAAACAGGAAGAACAACGCAGGTGTCTCTTGACATCATGGAGTGCTTGGCTGCTCTATATTAGAAAATGCAGCCATGGGGTGAGAAACTGCAGCCGCTACATGAAGTGTGCTCCCTACCCCAGGTGATGGGAGTGCAGGCATGGTACTCACCCAGAGACTTTGGGTCCCTGCTTGTGTGGGCCAAATGCCTGCACGGTTAATATTCACTGGCTGGCTCCTTGTAAAGGGAGCTGCTCCAAAGACAAGTTGACAAAGCATGTCCGCCTCGCACAAAGAGCCGTCGCCAAATGGGCCGTGTTAATGGCGGCAGGGGGGAGGGAGGTCTCACTTTGAGGGGTCAGTTATGTATATAGAGGAGAATCAGTCTCTTAATGATGGCCGCCCAGTCCATTTGCTGTCTCTAAAATGTCTTCTGCTCCTTGAGGCTGTCCTCCAAGTCTCTTGCTGTTTTCATCACATATACCAGTAAATTTTGCAATCTGAATTTATACCTTGAGAAACATCAGCCTCTGCTTGTTTGATCCTTTTCCTAAAACATCCCCTGGCTGACAGGCCCCAGTTAGAGTTATCAAGGACAGTGTCCTTTGGGTGAAATGTGATTTATTCCCAGATTAGGTCTCTGGATCCCCTAGTCATATCTTGCTATGGCTGTTTTGCTCTGTCACTTTCATCGTTCTTCAAAACCAGAGGCTTCGTGGTGCGAAACACAGGGGGTGTCAGTGTACATAGCACTTTGTGTCAAGAAACCTGCCGACTAAACATGGGTCACTGTGACCCCTACGCCACCAGACACTTCCACATCTGTTGGGTCCCCAGAGGCCGTGAGTGCCTGCCTTAACTAGACAATTCTCATACTCTGCAGTTTTTCTCAGTGTCTGCACTGCATGTAAATAGCATTACATTTACATACCTTTCGGCGGAATGGCCTGTAAATTTATTACTGAGCTATGTGGCATACACTTCAGGCACAGGACAGTAACTGGAATGGAAAATAGACAGAGAATTGGATTATGGGTATTTTTGATTAAATGAGTTTTTTGATAATAGGGTTAATAGAAAGACACTTATTTAATACTGTTACTACTACTACTGCTACTATTGTCAATAATAATAATAATAATAATAATAATAATAATAGAAAAAACTACTTGTCTACTATGAATATTTAACCCATGAGAAACCATGAGAGAAATGCATATGAATTATACCCCATACAGCTCTCAGATAGATAGATAACAACTGCATAACATACCATATTGTAATATATTTGTTTATTTATAATAAACAGCTAAAAGTTGTGCTCTAGCATTATTTTACTGGTTATCACTCACCATAAAATAAAATATATATAAATCCAGCTAATGTAGATTGAATGACAATGCATGCTGTATGTATACATGTTTTTTTTAAAGGACAAAGAAGGGTTAACATGCAAAAGGGAATTTTACAGTGAACACAAGAATATTTCATAAACCATGAACCAAAAGCTGTGCTTAGGTTCATATCTGTTTATCTGTTTATGCCCAGTGTTCCATGCACTCAGTAATGGGTATCTTTCTATATTATATGGCTTTGATATGTACAAACCAGTTCCTCCCAGTCCCTTTCAGTAAACACGACAAGGACCATCATGCTGAGCGAAGAAGTGACACATATGCACATTGTGAAGGTTCCAGCCTCATTATCCATAACCCCCCCCCCCCCCCCGGGTTGTGCTAAACAGTGATGTCATCTTGGACAAGAACACGGAGAAGCTGGCTGGTTGCCCGGGGTTCGAGTGGGGAAGGAAGGGCTGGGTGAATTTCTGCTGGCCCTTGCGTTGACAGCCACGGAGATTAGAGTGCCCGGCTCCCAGGATGAGAATTGGAAAGGTTCTCTAATTTAATGTCAATAACAGCCGCATTTAGCAAAAAAGAAAACACTGCTGGGAGCATGTGGGGACAAATGCTGGAATTAACCTCCCCATCTTTGCACTCCTGATCCCCAGGTCCGCATTTCCAGGCCTTGTCTGGCCCCCCAGTGTCGCCACCTCCAGAGCTGTTCCATAACAACAGGGCCCGCTGTCTCACTCCTTCCCCCAGTCCTGCCTGCTTCTCCTGTCACATTTTGTTACGTGCTAAATTAGTTACAGCCGATGCTATGCTGCCATTTTCAAGTCAGCAGGAGTAGGAGTAATCTGACGCGGCCCAGTGCGTCCGGTCTTATTCAGGAATAATCTGAGAAACTAATTGTGCTTGACGTTCCCTTTGTTGAGAGGAACCAGTTTCCTTGAGAGTTACTGTCACCCGAAAAAGAAGAATTTACATTCAAACTATGAATTAGCATTATCAGTGTGTGTTGAAGTTTTCTTTTCTCTTGTTACTGGCTTCTGATGCGCTGGTGGTCAAAATAACCATATAGCCATAAATGAGTAGGATATAAGGGCTGAAAGTGAAAATCTGTCGAAATGAAAAACGAAAAGGCAAAACAGCACATACTCGCTCACTGTCTGTTACTCTCTGTGGAACATGGTGAGACGGCAAGGCCTGGGATGAAAGAGGGATGGAAAAATCCCAGCAGAGGAGGGACCGGTGTGGGGATGTGTTGGACAGCACTGTTTTGTGGCTGACAGCATGTAAATCGGAGAGCCTGTTGCTAGGCTACTGCTGGGGAACAAAGAGAGCGACCGAAAAGCCAGCGGAGGCGAGAGGCACTGTTTGCTGCTGAAAAAAACCACTTGATCCTCATGGATGACTTTCAGCTCCAGTAATGGTGGTCATACCAACAGTTTGGTGAGGGGGGGGGGGGGGGGTTGCTTCAGAACAACCATAAAAGCTAAAGAGGAGCTGAAGGAGTTTGTCCTCTAGCCCCCCTGCAGTAAAAACAACCCTCTGATGATTCATTGGAAAGTTAGGGGCAAAATGTATTGGCGCGCTGCCGTCATCAAAACAGATCGATTTCCTCCCGTTAGCTGCGTTTGCAGTCAGAATTTGTGGTTCTTTCCAACGGCCATGTTGTAAATACCCGTGCGGGTCCCACTGAGCCCCTGGTGACACCCTTCCAACCCCCCAGCACCACACCCACCCTATCTCCACCACACCATGAGCACGCACAGTCACATGACCCACTCGGAGCGTTTCCAGCTTAAACACATACGTCATTTCCGACTGTTTTTGTTTGCCGTAATGTTTATTTGGTCTTGCTCTGGAAAAACGTGAAGGTGTTTCTGATAAATAGACCAAATTTGCTGCTGGTTCCCCTGCTGTCTCGCTGTTGCCCCCACCCTGTCACACAGAAATACTCTCGCATTGTTTGCACATATTTGCCTGCATTTTTATAAAGCTACCACTTAAGTGAGATATCCACTTTCCTATTGTCTAGCTGACACCACAGAATACTCTTGAAATTCTCAGTTTCCTTTTTCTTTTGGAAACGGGCCCCTGGGAGTGATCCGAATACCCCCAGCTTCAGCACCATGTTGCTAAAGTGTAGCCTCATAATCAAAAACGTGTGATTAATTTTTTTTCTGGTAGTTAAGATTGCAGGCGACTGTTAAAACGGAATGTTATTGAGAAGCCCGCTATTTAGTCAGCTAGGCTGCATGTTTATGGTTCACCTTCATGATTCATTGACCGGAGAAGAATTTCTGTACCCAAAGCAGTGGATGGTTGTACAGAGGAGACGCCTGAAGCTGTGGGTGAACGTCAGGGCTCAGCGGGGGGTAGGATGTGCGCTGACTTCCGGTGCGTTGTTAACATTTCCACCAATGAATTGCTCATCACTCAGCATTATAAAGGCAGCACAAACAAAGAGAGGCTAGACAATACCACTCCATGCTTCATGTAAACTGGTGAACTTTCTGTCCCTACGGTGAGCTCTGGAATCAGAACCAGACTCTTTGCCTCGTGACCAAAACTGTGAGTAATTCTTGTTGATACAGTGTACAGCGGTTAGGTACGTAACAATGGGCCATTAATAACTACAGACAGAATAAATTCAAGGCACAAAATACACAACAGAGAGCAGTAAATGCAAGCTAGGTAAGAAATAGGGCGGTTTGTGTCATTTGAATAGTGCGACGCTGGAATTTGACACATTAACAGTGCAGGCAATATTACATCCTTATGCATCCCTATATCAGTACCGCACCCGGCTGTGGCCAAGATTCCTAAAGTTTTTAGGCACGGAAAGCCTTAAAAAGCAAAGCAGTGCAAGTGACATAAAGAATGCTTCTTCTAAAATGGCTGTCAACAACTATTTATTTTTGAGAAATTGTATTTACTTTCTTCATCCAAACAAATGACTGAAGATCGTAGGAGCCAGTGAAGAGAAGCAGGAACTTGGCTTTGGGTAGAGGAACTTTGGGTAGAGGATGTGAAAAAGAGGGCAGGGTGAAGTAAAGATATGAGGTTATAGGTTTATTTCCTAGGTTTATTCAGTCTTGTGTGATATATTACCTTGGAGGGCCATAGATAGACCCCCGCACCCCCATCAGGCTCTGCTCCTACTCCTTCGGTTCACCTCTGTGCACATTCCTATCCCACATTCCTACAGTTCAGGAGTCGGTGAAGCAGTAGGTACATGCTTTCTCTCTGTAATTAGCCATGCCATCTGCACAGACAAAGCACAAAAGGCACTTTGGTTCTGATATACCAGGTCGCACTTGCTCGCCCCCTACTGGTTCAGTGATAAACTGGAGCTGCAGGACAGGCACCAGGGGATGTGCCGAGACGTCCTCTGTGCAGGGGTGACAGAATCTATGGTCGTGCTACGGCTAAAGACCAAACCTTATAAAGGAAACCGTGGCTTAGGTTGCCAGCCCAAGCCTGGAGAATCCACCGACATGATTTACGGCGGCGAACGGCCCCCCACATGTGGGAGCTCCGCGAGAGCGCCTCTCTGTGCCGTAATGATATGCTGCGACTCGAACTTTAATAACCACCCTACGTATGACTGATTTGCCTCGGGAGACCAGATCTGAGCGCCGCAGTACGGCAAATGCTCGCAACGAAGCCGCAGGAATCTGCAGAGCTGTAATGACAAGGTGTCCACTGGTCAAAAAACAACAAACATGTACACACACTGAAAAACAAAGGCTGCTCATCGGGACACTTCGCTGGCGAACTTTACTATACTGCACTGATGAAAACAGGAACTCCATCCATCCATCCATCCATCCATTTTCCAAACAGGAACTCCTAACGCATAAATATATGCTCCAGTACTCATATTTAAATTAATTTTATTTACATTGACTTATTTATTCATAGATCATGACTTTAGCTTTACTGACATAAAAGATGCAATGGGCACTTTGATGGCGTGGACACTGACGTGTTTGACAGTCACCTTATCAGGAATGAAACTGAGTTAAGAAAAAAAGGTATGTTTTGAAAACAAGTATCCAAAGTTTATACAGTGTGTTTATCTGACTCTTGGTAAACATGTTAGTCATGATGATCACAAATAAACAGTGCCTCACCACAGGCATGATTTACATATGTATGTATATTTTGCGTTTGATGGGTGTTTGCAATAAGCATTTAAGGAAAATGGCAAGATGGATTCCATTTTTTGTTATCATTAAATTTGTTGTTGTCACTTTTACATTGGATAGTTTTTTCCATGTATTATTCGGAGAAAAAAATAGTTAATCAAAAGATGCATTAAATGATATGCAAGTACGATGATGTTGCCTGATGATATGGGAAGGCTGACCTTTGAAAATCAGCAGGGGAGGATTTTATGGACAACACCAGACTGTAAAAACACACACGTGTGTCTGGAAGTAAGTCTGATTCTTTAAATTGGACTGTTGGCCCCGGCATCAGAAAGCCTCCTACTGTGGCATGAACTGCCAAATAAAACAGGGAAACTGCCCTGTTAAGTAACCCGCAATCAACCAATTAGTCAAAAGTGAGTGTGTGTGTGTGTGTGTGTGTGTGTGTGTGTGTGGCAGGGGGGGGGTTCTAAATACAGAAGCTAAACATGAAACTGCAGCCACATTAATTGCACAAACAAGTTAATGCTCTCATATGAATGAGCAAGCTGTATAGAGTGTTCTTGTCTTGCCCCTAATGCCTCCTGCGACTGGCTTCAGGTCAGTCCAGCCATAAATAGATGTTTTATTCATGTTTTTGATGGATGGATGGATGATTGCTTAGATGTGATTCACCTCCGGCCCAGATTGTCACTTCAGCCTTCAAGTCCTGGGCCTTCCTTAATGTTCCAAGAACGTCGGCTTAAGTGTCATTCATGTTGCAGCTGATGTTTTTGGGGCAGTTGTTCCTGGAGGATCTTTCATGCACACTTACCGGTGGTCTGAGCTCTGGCTGTTCTGCCGCTCTCCTCGTCCCCTGCACGGTGGGACCACCGGATGAGTTTGTGCCCATTTATGTCAGTGCACCCATTACCAGCACTGCTGAATGCTGTCAGGCCACTACTGGCAAATAAAAGCAGCACTCGCTGCCTGTTGATGTGAAGAGTACTGTATTTCTCGCAGAATATAACTCTTGCAGTTAAGCGACTTGCTTTAGATTGTGTTGCTTCTTCCCAGTGTCTGCTTTACAGTTGGCCAGCGCTGCCTACCCCCGAGTCGCCATGGCGATTTAGGCAGGCTTCCAGAAGTTTCTGGCCGAAGTGACAGATGATTCCGAGGTTTTGACTAGACAATGGTGACTGTGAGGTGGGAACTGGGATTTGAACCCAAACCAGTCATTGGGATTCAAGGGAGGCAGGATACTGATGCAGATCCAGAGTTCCAGACAGTATGATGTGTGTCAGCATTGTGAATCCCGGGACCAGTAGCAGCTTCTACCCCAATGCTGTCAAGGCACTGAATACTCTGCTGTCTGTCATCTATCTTACCCCCTACTCATGTGTAGCCCTGTTGCTGAGAGCCACCAACCACCCCCCCCCCACCCTCACAGCCACACTTAGCATAACATTTTGTTATTGTGTTGAGAATCTCCTTTCTCTACTTTAAGAACTTAGGTTGTGTTCTTGTCAAGACATGTTCGTCCGTATCATTGTATCATCATTGATGTAACCGAACAGCACATGATTAATACATTTACCGATACAGCTCTGATATAAACCCCGTTTCCAGCCCCCCCAGGTCCTCACTATCTTGTGGTCTGCACTGTAAACCCCGTGTCCAGCCCCCCCAGGTCCTCACTATCCTGTGGTCTGCACTGTAAACCCCGTGTCCAGCCCCCCCCAGGTCCTCACTGTCCTGTGGTCTGCACTGTAAACCCCGTGTCCAGCCCCCCCAGGTCCTCACTGTCCTGTGGTCTGCCCTGTAGAGGGATTCACATCCTGTGAATCCCTCCCCCTGTCACTCTCTGTCTGTATGCTGCACTGTGGTCCTGGGGGAGCGTTATTTCCTGCCACTGTATATGGATGGTATGAAAATGAGGCCCAGTTGAGTTTGTTTGTCTGTTTCGTGCTAGATGCTGCCCCCGCTGACTGGGAGCAGGTGTTTCACAGTTAGGTCTGTTTGGTGAGGTGACGTCACCCCCCCTCCCCCAGGTCGCGGATGGCTGGTTAGCGACTGCCTTAGATGTGATATTATTTGCGTCATAGCAGGGGGTGTGTTTTTCTAGAACACGCTTAGCTGTTCAGTGCACACTATACTTTTCCACATGCGCTTGGTGGAGCGCTGTCAGAGAACAGCCCTGGTTAGCGTGGCGGTATAGTCCTCTGATGTGTCTGGGGAAAATGGGTTCTAATGGAACGACAATGAAAGTCGTGTCGTCTCTGTTCCTGTTTCGTTTTGCTGTTTTTCCACTGGTTTCCATCTCTGTTTCTCCGCTCTGCCGTAAGCAGCCCCTCCCATGTGGCGGGGAGGGGGGGGTTTACCCAGAGGACTAAATCTGCAGAGATTTGGTTGTTGGTTTCAACGTGCTTGCATGACCACCTGTGAGGTGCTTGCGGCTTCCTTAGGGAAGCCAAGGTGGTTTGGTTGTGAAATGATTTCAGGGTTAGCTGGGGCTTAATCTTGCTCCTTTAATTCGCTATTGGCTATAAGCTGAAGTCATAACTGTCCCAGCTCGTTCATTCGAGGGGGGTGTTTTCCGAAGCTGTCTACCTGAGATGCGTTACACTACTGCGGCGCCTCACACAGTACCCCCCCCCATGCTCTGGTGAGACTGCCGGAGAGCCTTTTCCGTTCAGGCGAAGCTGAAATATTTATTGAGGCGCAGCAATTATTACTTCTCTGTTTTGTAAACACAGGAGTCCTTGAAAAGACATGGCCTGCTTCGGTTTAGCTGTGGTGGACAGGTTTTACATGAGATCTGAATTGAGGTTGTCGCTTAGCCAGTCTCCCAGTATTCTTCTTGAGACAAATGACTTGCTTTATGTTCAATCTTTTTTTTTTTTTTTTGTTTGTGGGTCCGACTTAACACTCTGTGGGCTAAACTTACTGATTCCCAGACAAATATTTGCTGTGGTCATGGGATGGTGCCATGAGGAACAAATACGCTGTTATAAGCCACGGTTTGAGGCTACCATACGTTCAGGTTAAAAGTCAACTGTTGTCTGATTGATCAGAGCATGGGTGTATGCTCTGTTTCTTTCCTGGAGAGGAAATGATGTCATTGCTTCATGAGTTTCTATTCCCAGTCATACTGAGTTTTATTCCATTCTACACTGTATATCAGATGACCAGTCTTATCCGCAAAGGGTTGGTGTACTGCATATTCAGGTTTTTGGGATAAACTTTAGATCAGCTGTTCAAACGCGGGTGTGAGGACTCTTGAGCCAAACAGTCCTTTAATTAGTGATCTAATTAGGGAGTTGCACCAAAACTCTGCATACACAGCGGCACTTTCTGGATAGGATTAGCCACCCATGCTTTATTTGATGAAGACTGAAAAATATCAGTCTGAAAAACGGAGGGGCTGGTTTAAAAAAAACAGGAAAGAAAAATCGTAAATACAGGTGTACCCCCCTGCAGAGTTTAATGGCAAATAACAACAATTCCCATAGATCAGCTTTCTGCCAACTTGTCTTTTTATTTTTATTTTGTCTTTTATGTTTAATAGCTCATGTTAAATGGGTGCAACACTTGCATCCTTAAGTCAATTTAAGTGCCATAGAGCTGAAGTATGGGTGTAGTTCTGACTGGTTTTACGGCAGAAACTGAAACACTGCCGTAGCATTCCCCTCCTTATCTCCTAATTGTCTCCATCCTCTTCTCAGCTGAAATGCCCAAGGAATAGTGTAAGGAACCTGTAATTTAGTTTTTTTTTTCCTGTTCCACATAGGAGCTTTAAGAACAGGATTACATTCAGAGTTGTTTTTAAGATGTTGCCCTGAAGGATTCTGGGAAGGAACATGGAGGAGCACAATGGCTGGCTTTGAGCAAGCTGAGAGCAGTGCTGGGTGTGGCTGGGAGGCAGGTCTTGGGTAACCCGTTGTGGGCGGGACATAATGCCACCCCTGTGTGCCTGGAGCAGCGTTGTCCTTGATCTGCGGGCCGAGGGGCCAGGGAGGGCGTCCGGGCGAGTTGGCAGTGTGCTGAAAGGCCACCGCGTAGCGACATGGCATAGACCGCGAACCCGAAGCTGAGGAGTACCTCTGGAATCTGAAATGGCTGTCTGATGCCGGTTCATCAGGTATAAATGGCGCCGTGTGGCTGAACAGGTTAGGACTCTGTGACCGCGATCAGAAGGTCACCGGCTCAAGTCCTGTCGTCGTCGGCAGAGTGATGTCGCCAGTGGGTCCTAGAGCAAGAGCCTATTCACTCCAGGAACCCGCTTTTGCGAGCGTAAGTCACTTTGGGCAAATGCTTCTGCTAAATATTTGTGATAAGCGTATCGGCAAAGCCAGCACTTGACGGCTTAATGGCAGAGCCTGGCTGAGTGCTGAGCTTTCAGCAGCGCTCGGGATGGCTGAAGCAGGCAGTGTCATGTGACTATAGCGGGCGTCGATGTTACCTGAGCCCCAGCTCCGGTGCGGGGGCTGCTGATCTCGGCATTTGGCTGCCGCCGCCCCGTGTCTGTCCCGGATGTGGCGTGACCTAATCAACATCTGGAGCAGCCTGTCATTGGGCCCCTGCCCCCCCTCTCCTGAGCGGCGTGGTGGCACGGCAGTTATATAATTTGCGATGATGTGCACTCAGCGCGCGTGTGTGTGTGTGTGTGTGTGTGTGTGTGTGTGTGTGTGTGTGTGTGGTGGGGGGGGGGGGGTTAAAAGTGAGATTAAAGCCCTGACTTATCCACGTATATCATGTTGGCAAAGCCTCAAATCTCAGCGCCCTACGTTTCTAAAAACAGGAAAAGGCACTTGCGGAGTTTTCTTAAAGCACAAAGAAACACCTTTTGATTCCTTTGATTTGCTCTTCCTTCGATTTTCACCTAATTCCCTTTAGTGAAATTAATGAGCTGCTCTGTTTATTGTGTTGAGATTTGTGCAGTGCCCCGGGTCCTTGGGCGGGTTTGAAAGGAAAAGGCGTCATTGACGGCCCCGCTCTGAAGTGGGGGGGTGGGTGCAGGACAAGCAAAACATGCACCTTGGCCTGAAGTCGTGCTTGAGCTTCTGTACGCCCACCCCCCTGGGGTCCCAATTACGCCTGTAACATTCCCTTTAACTAAGACTGCTGATTCTGATTTTGGGGGAAGTGTGTGCTGTGCTGTGCGTGCTTCACTGTCTTTTCCCCCTAGATCACTAATGGGAAGATGTCTCTTCCCCCCTCCCACTTGTGTTGCAGATGACTGCAAGTTAGCCAGCTGAGAAGATTGGGACAGCCCACCCCGGCCGGGGGGGGCAGTTGTCCACAGTCCTTCTGCAGTTAGCTCTTTTCCTGTCTCCCCTGTGCCCCTCAGGTCTCTGGCTCCATTGGTAAATCCCACAACAG
>JABFEA020000002.1:22529832-22544481 GCA_019775915.2 Cyphomyrus plagiostoma
GGCCCCGGAACTTTTTCAATCATGTTTTTGTTCCATCCCTTTTTTGTCTACCTGGTTTTTTTCCCCCCCCCCCCTCCCCTTGGGCTGTGCTGGTGCTCCAGAACCGACAAAACGTATGCTTTCCTTCCAAGGGTTGGCCGAGCTGGCGCACAGGGAGTACCAGTCGGGTGACTTTGAGGCGGCTGAGCGCCATTGCATGCAGCTGTGGAGGCAGGAGCCTGACAACACTGGGGTTTTGCTTCTGCTCTCCTCCATCCACTTCCAGTGCCGCCGGCTTGACAGGTGAGACGGGCCCTGACCGGGCCCATGGTGCTGGTGCCACCCAGCCAGCCGCACGCCCATGTGACGCAAGACCGGTGCTGTCAAGTGCTCCGATTGGCGGTGTCATGCCCTTCTTTGTATCGGTTGTTATTCTTCTGTACCTCTCCCTAACCTGTTACTCTTTTGTGCTTCTCTAAAACCACACCTTTTTCTACAGCTTTCTCTAAGCAGAGTTTGTCTCCCCCCCCCCCCAAAAAAGTGTTTGGAACTAATACTTTGTATGAAGTGAAAGACATTCTCTCACCTTCCACCTTTTCTGTGGGTGTGTCTTGTCTGCTTAGTAGAGTTAAGCATGTATGTTTGTGGGTTGACTTGCTGGAATTTCAATAAACTGGGTCAGTTCTGGATTTCTTTAACCAAAGCACCTTATTTCAAATTTTATTATTTGTGGGTAATTTTCTTATTGTTTGTGTGTTTTAAATTCTTACCTTGTTTGGTTTTTCTTCTTTTTTTTTTTTTTTGGATTATAAACTTTTTAGGTCTGGCTTAGGTTGCACAATGAATGTAACCCTAGCTGCGTGCATAGCGGGAAAACCCAATTATGTTCTGAAATTTTAAAGATCTATTTGTGTGTGAATATGAAAGTGCGCATGATATGTCATACTTACGAAGTGATTTTCCAGGGTGGACTGCTGATGTGGGGTGGTGCTAGTAGTTTTGCAGTGTTTATGCATACTGCAGACACTAGGAAGACTAACTTGTGATACTGTTATAGACTCCCTTTAGAATCAGAATCCGCATTTATTCGCCAAGTATGCTGGGGCACACAAGGAATGTGTTTCCGGCAGCTTGAGACTCTCTTGTACACAGACACTAAGCAACACTGTACAAACAATAATTTACATTATACAAGAAATACAAATGTGAAAAATTATAAATATACACATGTGGGTAACACTGCACAATTTTAAGGTGCAAGGTACAGTGCAAACAGGGGGGAAATTGACAAAAGGCAGGTGACACAGCTTAGCTGTTTATGAGGGTAATGGCCTGAGGGAAGAAGCTGCTTCTATGTCTGGTGGTTTTTGTAAACCAAGTTCTGTAGCACCTGCCGGAGGGGAGGAGCTGGCAGAGATTGTGTCCAGGGTGTGATGGATCTGAAATGATTTTGACCGCTCGTTTCCTAGTCCTTGAGCAGTACAAGTCCTGGATGGAGGGCAGGGGGGCACCAATGATTTTTCTTGCTGTCTGTACTGTCGTCTGCAATCTGTTCCTGTCCTGCTTAGTGGCTGCTCCATACCAGACTGTGATTGAGGAGCAGAGGACAGACTCAATGGCTGCAGTGTAGAATTGGATCAGCAGCTCCTGTGGAAGACTGTACTTCCTCAGTTGTCTCAGGAAGTACATCCTCTGCTGGGCCTTTTTAAGGATGGAGGAGATGTTGGTCTCCCACTTCAGATCCTGGGAAATGGTAGTACCCAGGAACTTGAAGAACGCCACAGTAGACCCCAGGCTGTCTGATATGTTGAGGGGGAGCAGTGATGACGGATGTCTCCTGAAGTCCACTGTCATCTCCACAGTCTTGAGCGTGTTCAGCTCCAGGTTGTGCTGACTGCACCAGAGTATCTGCCACTCAACTTCCTGCCGGTATGCAGACTCATCACCGTCCTGAATGAGTCCAGTGATGGTGGTGTCGTCTGCAAACTTAAGGAGTTTTGCAGCTGAGTTCCTGGAGGTGCAGTTATTGGTGTAGAGGGAGAAGAGTAGTGAGGAGAGGACACATCCTTGAGGGGCACCAATACTAAGGGATCTCCCCCAGCCTTACTTGCTGCTTCCTGTCTGTCAGGAAGCTGGTAATCCACTGACAGGTAGCTGGTGACACATTGAGCTGGGAGAGTTTGGAGGACAATGGTATTGAAGGCCTAACTGAAGTCCACAAACAAGATCCTGGCATAAAGTTCCTGGACGGTCGAGATGTTGTGGGATATAATGCAGCCCCATATTCACTGCATCGTCCACTGACCTGTTTACCTGATAGGCAAACTGCAGGGGGTCCAGCTGGTGTCCTGTAATGTTCTTCAGATGGGTTAAAACAAGGCGTTCAAAGGATTTTATGACCACAGACGTCAAGGCGGCAGGTCTGTAGTCATTCAGTCCTGTGGTGGTGGGTTTCTTGGGGACCGGACTTGGTGGAGTG
Source organism: Cyphomyrus plagiostoma (assembly GCA_019775915.2). Taxonomy (NCBI): domain Eukaryota; kingdom Metazoa; phylum Chordata; class Actinopteri; order Osteoglossiformes; family Mormyridae; genus Cyphomyrus; species Cyphomyrus plagiostoma. Next base: position 22,532,291 of record JABFEA020000002.1, read on the forward strand.
TTTGAAGCAGGAGGGAACTTCACACAGCTCCAGGGATCTATTGAAGATGTGGGTGAAGATGGGAGCCAGCTGATCAGCACAGGTTTTGAGGCAGGAGGGGGGTACACCGTCTGGTCCCGGGGCCTTGATTTTCTGTTTCTGGAACAGCCAGCTCACATCCGCTTTTTGTATTCTGAGTTCCGGGGTGAGAGGAGTTGGGGAGGTCGTTGACTCTGGGCTGGGGAGGGTGAGGTAGGAGGGTGAGAGGTGTGATGGGGGTTATTGTTTCCGGAGTGGGGTGGATGAGGGGTGTGAATCTCTCCGTCTCAAACCTGGACAACAACTTAAAATTGTTTACTTTTATCGTCTCGAAGGGCAGAATAACTTTGAGCTTCATGCTTCTCTCAGCTGATAGAGCACTTAGATGTGGCTCATTTACATAGCAGTTGGTAAAATTTTATGGAGCTTTTTTCACTCATTAAATGGAAATGCCAAAGGTTGTATTAATCTTTAGATGCAGCGACATTTGTATGGGTTCTGTCCTTATGTAAACATAATGGAATATTCCCTATAGCAGCTCAGCCTTTTTCATGATGCCACCATCATAATTACTGGGCTTCTATAATGTATTCTTTGAAATTTGCTTTCCTGGGAATGTTAATTACACAAACAAAATTATCCGTTGCAGCTATATACTGGGATCTGATTGTACAAACAACATTTTAATTGAAATGTTTGTTTTTCTCTTGTTCATTTTTCCTTTTATATGTTTAGATATTGGTGCAGATTAGATTATGGTACATTCTTGAAGCGACTTGGTATTGTTGCTGGGTTGTGAACCTGCAATCCTGTGGCTCCTGCTTCGCTCTGCTGCTTGTGTGAATGGTCAGTCTCTCTGACTTGGGGGGGTCTTCGTCTCTTTGGGTCTGCAGGTCGGCTCACTTCAGCACCTTGGCCATCAAGCAGAACCCTATGCTGGCGGAGGCCTATTCCAACCTGGGCAACGTCTACAAGGAGCGCGGACAGCTGCAGGAGGCCATCGAGCACTACCGGCATGCGCTGCGGCTGAAGCCCGACTTCATCGACGGATACATCAACCTAGCGGCTGCACTGGTGGCTGCTGGGGACATGGAGGGGGCTGTGCAGGCCTACGTTTCCGCTCTGCAGTACAACCCGGTGGGTGCCTTGCCATCCTGCTGCCGCCTCTGTCGGCCCGAAAAGATGCCTCAGCTCTAACGGTCACTTCTGTGGGTGCTCTGGTCTGCATCGCAGGATCTCTACTGTGTCCGGAGCGACTTGGGGAATTTGCTGAAGGCGCTTGGACGCCTGGAAGAGGCTAAGGTACGTCCTAGTGGGTTCACTGCTGCAAGGCTTGTTGCGTCTTATTTATTTTTTTTATTTTATTTATTTTTTTTTTTAAATATGTTTTGGTTGATTCCCACTCTCACTCTGGCCCCAGCCCTCCTGTTGGAGTGAATGAATCTTCCGCTTATCTGTCTCCCTGCTGTCACTTCGTATGGTGTTCATTTGTCATATTTTACTTCATTCCCCCCAAACCCCCCCCCCCCACACACCATAGGCCCTGTCCTTCTTAAGAATGCCCCCATTTTCTCACTAGTTTCAGTTTCTTTAGTTTTTTTTTAGGAACACAAAGCCCAGTCCCTTCCCTTCATACATTGCTAATAGTACATTTACATTAAAAGACCATAATGTTGCTTTTATTCATCATATCTATAACTCAAGACTAGTTTTTTTTAATTCTTCTGTAGTCTCCCTCCAGTTTTTTTTTTAATTAAAGAGATTTGAATTCTTTTCCTTTTTAAATGCAATTAGATTAGAGTCGTCTCTCCTTTCCAGCTTGCTCTGTCCTCTTGATCCAATATGTGTTTCTTCTGCCTTGGCTTGATCCTGGTTCAGTGCCTTTCCACACATGAAGAAAGGCTGATCTCTAGGAATTGTGTAAGACGGAGTTCCAAAACCAAAATCAGCGTTTAACACTTGAGTCCAGTGCTGCTTTGGTGGGATGATGCTGGCTCGGTCTTCGAAGAATAAATGGACTGATGGAGTTAGTGGTCTTTGCTATGCAAAAAATAAGATGGCTTCTAACCCACATTTCTCACAATTTTCCAAAGAACTGCCCTTTTCCCACCTGGTCAATAAAACATCGGGAATTGTACAGCAGCTCTATCCGAGCAGAGTAGACTCCTCCTGCTGTTGCTCTTTGAGTTGCCCCTCTCACCCCCATGACCCCACCCCGCCCTAGCACTAGCAGGCTCTGAAGCTGCCATTGGATTTGGTGTTGGCTGGAGCTCAGTGTGTCCACCTTTTGCCGGTTACAAGCCATCTTATTTGGTGCTAAAGGGGGGGTGAGGTGGGGAGAAGCGTTTGGGGGCTGCCCATTCCCTGTCCCCGCCCCGCTCTATTGCTCCACCCCCCCGCGCGCCTGCTCAGGGCCCGTGGAGTGTGCGCGCACGGAGCTGTCTGCCTGACACCCTCAGCCCCGCTCGCTGCCAACCGGGACGAGCGCACAGGGGTTTCCGGGTGTTTCTGTCCACCCATGAAACCTCTGCAGCCCCCCATGCAAAAAAGCTAACTCCCCTCCTGTTAAGATTATGCGTGTGTATAATAGGGAGTGTTAATCTGAGGCGTCCCTGAAGGCTCCATTGCCCCCTCCCATCCCTGCTCTCCTTGGGGTTGCTGGGGCTGCGCCAGGCACACAGCTCACTTTCTGCACTCCACTGCACGCAGCAGCTGCTGGGATAGTGAGAGACAGAATGCACACGCGCAGCAGCAGCGCTGACCTCTTTATTTCAGAACTGTGGAAGCTTCTAGATACAATTAAATCCCAGATTTTTTTTTCCTCCTTACCCATTGGCCAGGATTCAGGGAAGCAGGACAGGATAAAGAAAGCAAGATATTAAACCTGAAAAAAAAGACAAATAAAAAAAATGGAACTTTTGTGCCCCAGAATGCCATGATTATATTATTCCCAGTAATTGTGATCATTTCATTTAAGAAAGATCAAGCCAGTCTGCCTCCCTCCTTTTTCTAAATTTAAATTGTAATTTTAATCAGAAATATTTGCATTACTGCTGTGAATGGAACAATCAAAGCCTTTCTTCTCTTTTGTCCCTTCTGTACATTCGTCTTGAACATACTGCATGATCGTAAATAAGGTTTTTTTTTATTTTGTGAATAAGATCGTTATTTCCATATGAAAAATATGTACTGTTTGCAAAACTTTTACTAACGATCTTGTTTCTTATTTTGTCTCTTTTGGTTTTTTCACGACTGATATTGTTATTTAGAAGGTTTCAGGTGGGTGACACTATTCCTGCGTAGGTGCCTGGCGGACAGGAACACTAGGGCAGGATCAGTCCTCTCCTCCTCTTCCAGCTGCGGCCACCCCCCTGACAAAGTCCAAAAATATGGTAACGGGTTTGTAACTGCCAACAAAAGAAAAACACACTTCACTCCATGCCTGAGTTCTTCTGTCTTGTGGCTTCCATTGAAGAACAAAAGAAACGAGAGATAAAAACCAGTAATGAGCTGTAGTACTCATTTTACTGCATAGTAACTGCCATCTTTAAGTTAAAAAATGGATTGGAAGCAATATGCAAAAAAAAAAGTAAGAACCCTCTAACTCTTTAAATTTTTTTACTTATTTTTTCCTATTTTTATTTTTGTTTTTGTTGTTTTTCCATTTATTTGGAGTTGCAGCGATCTGCTGGGCAGCTGATGCGCCGTGAGTCTGCAGTAGCGCAGGGGCTGCGCAGCGACACCCTCAGGCTACCCAACGCAAGCAAGCGAGCTCCCCCTCACCTTACCCTCCCCCCCAGCCTGTCAGTTGCAGACCCCCCTGCCCACCCCACCAGCATGTCACCCAGTGGCCCCCTTCCACCCCCCTGAGATGGGGTTTTTTTTGGCTTTGACTCCCCGCTGCCCCCTAGAGTACTTTCCCCCTTCATAGCAGATGGCCCTCTGACCCACATCGTACTGGAAGCTTGTCTTCCTGTTCCCCTAAAACATGAGGGGGTTCTAGAGTGTGGCAGCCTGGCAGCAGGGAATTCTGGGCTTCCGGTCTGCAGCTGACGCATAGGGCTGGAGTTGGCGCGTGCGAGCGAGCGAGCAAGCGAGCGGGAAAGCAAACGTGGCGGTTAGTGCGGCTGGCGCCAGCAAGTGGCGACATGGCAGAAGCCATGCGCGCACGCGTACCTTTTGCGCTTGCATTACAGGGACCTTTATCTGCATGTGGCACCTGGTATTTAAGGTTTCGAGGGACCCCCCCCGTGGCACTCCCCTGCTGGGCAGCGTGTGCCATTTCTGTAACCCCCCGGGCATTAGACTGTTCTTATACTGGGTGTGAATTTAGTATGGCTTGTAGGGGTGCTGCACCCATCCCAGCTGGGTTTAAGTGAAGTGCCTATGAGCATTCTCTCATGAAGGCCATAACTGAAAAATGCCGGTGTGCATGTAGGTGTCGGTCGGATCCGCGCAGCGCAGGAAAAAGCGGGCGGCTTAGCGCGGCAGATTTTGCGCACGCGAGCCCATGCTGCAGGCTCACTTTTTGCTTTTGTGGAGAGTGAAAACTAACGGTGTTTTTTGTCTACTTTTTGTTTTCTTCCTTTTTTTATTCAATCTTTTTATTTTTTCCTTTTATAACCCCTTCCCCTACCTACACTTCTCTGCCTCTTCTTCTCTGGTTTTGGTTATTAACCCCCCCTTCAAGGCCTGTTACCTGAAGGCAATTGAGACTCAGCCAAACTTTGCGGTGGCTTGGAGCAACCTGGGCTGTGTGTTCAATGCCCAGGGAGAGATCTGGCTGGCCATTCATCACTTTGAGAAGGTGAATGGATGCGACTGCATCGTTGAAGTTGCCTGTGCCTGCCTTAACCTGTGCTTGGTATCTCGTCATAGGATGATTCACCTTTAATTGCTGAATGTTGTATGTCTTAGGCTGTGACTCTGGATCCTAATTTTCTGGATGCCTATATCAATTTGGGGAATGTCCTCAAAGAAGCAAGGATCTTTGACAGGTGGGTAACTTTTTTTTGATAGTTATTTTAAACTAAATCTGAATGTTTAGCTTATTTCAGGTCATGTTTTTCCCTTTAGTCTGCAGTGCGCAAACCCCATAGTTTTACTCCTTTCCTTGTCTTTCCCTACTTGTTCATAAAGGTGTATAAAGTAAATTGTGGTCTTTCCCCATCACAGGGCTGTTGCAGGATACCTCCGTGCCCTCAGCCTGAGCCCTAACCATGCTGTGGTTCATGGTAACCTGGCCTGTGTGTACTACGAGCAGGGCCTCATCGACCTGGCCATCGATACCTATAGGCGTGCCATTGAGCTGCAGCCTCATTTCCCTGATGCCTATTGCAACCTGGCCAATGCCCTGAAAGAGAAGGGCAATGTAAGTGACTTATGTCCTACTTTCAAGGTAGGAACTGGCCTGCCTTGCTTGCCTTTTGATTTGCCTTTCCTTGTCCTAAAAGCTGGTGAGATTCTGTTTTATTTTCAGTGTTCGATTTCCTGACTAAAATGAATTTGTAATTGCCGTTTTCTTACCATAGTCAAACTTAAGAAGCAGAGTGATGTTTTGTCTCGGAACCCTTTCATTGATGATAAAGTACAGTGGATGCTTCGTATAGTCTGTTTCCCCAAAGTCAAGGGGGCCATTGACATCCTGTGGGTCCTTCCAGGTTTCAGAGGCGGAGGAGTGCTATAACACAGCGCTACGCCTGTGTCCTACACACGCAGACTCCCTCAACAATCTGGCCAACATCAAGCGCGAGCAGGGCAATATCGAGGAAGCCATCCAGCTCTACAGGAAAGCTCTTGAGGTGAGAAGTCGCGAGCGTAACACAGGATACCCCACCTAGAAGATAGGTTGATAGTGGTTAGTAAACGTGGCCTCATTCTTGTCTTTGTTCTGACCAAATCCATATTTGTAGGTTTTCCCTGAGTTTGCGGCGGCCCACTCCAACCTGGCCAGCGTACTGCAGCAGCAGGGGAAACTCCAGGAGGCCCTCATGCACTATAAGGAGGCCATAAGGTATGTGCCGCTGTCGTCTGAGCGCGTCCGGCCTGCAGTCATTCTCTCACCTTCGTCTCTGTCGCTACTGTACTATTTGGCTTTGGAGGAATGTCAAATATCACTGCATGCAATTTGGTAAGCGGGGCTGTCGCTGCCACAGGATCAGCCCCACCTTCGCCGACGCCTACTCCAACATGGGTAACACGCTAAAGGAGATGCAGGATGTGCAGGGGGCGCTCCAGTGTTACACCCGCGCCATTCAGATCAACCCGGCCTTTGCGGACGCCCATAGCAACCTGGCCTCCATTCACAAGGTATCGCGTGGTGTTTGAGGCTCATTCGTTCCTTCACAGTCTGATCGGGACAGTTCATAGCTTACTTGTGCGCATTCGTGTGTTTGCAGGATTCTGGGAATATTCCTGAAGCCATCGCGTCTTACCGCACTGCTCTGAAACTGAAGCCCGATTTTCCGGATGCCTATTGTAACCTGGCACACTGCCTACAGGTGAACAGACCCTCCAAATTTCTCCAGAGTTTCTGGATTTCCGGAACATAAGCTCTCTGTAGCAGCTAGGATTCTCTCAGAAGTTGCTGGGGATTTAGCATCTGACCTCAGAGCAGGTTCACGTGAGGTGACCTCGATTATCGCGCGCTTCCTCCAGATCGTGTGCGACTGGACCGATTATGATGAGCGCATGAAGAAGCTGGTGAGCATAGTGGCTGACCAGCTGGAGAAGAACAGACTGCCCTCGGTGCACCCCCACCACAGCATGCTGTACCCCCTGTCCCACGGCTTCCGCAAAGCCATTGCCGAGAGACACGGCAACCTCTGCCTGGACAAGGTACCTGCGTTTCCTCAGTATTCCACGTTAGCCAGGTGTTATTTACCCCACCGTGAAGACCTGGCAGAAGTCTGAGTATAATACTCCGTCTGTTTCAAAGTTTGTCGTTCGGTCTTCTAACCTATAGATCAATGCCTTGCACAAGCCTCCCTATGAGCACGCCAAGGACCTAAAGGCCAGCGGGGGGCGTCTGCGCGTGGGCTACGTCAGCTCTGATTTCGGGAACCACCCGACCTCACACCTCATGCAGTCTATCCCCGGCATGCACAACTCGGAGAAGTTTGAGGTGAGGGCCGCGCGGTCGTTTTGAATACCGCGGAACAGTCTGATGCCTTTTCGACATGCAGACATTTGGGGCAGTTTATGTTCTTGCCAGTGTCCTGAATATTTCTGATGACATTTCTCTAGGTTTTCTGTTACGCCCTTAGCCCTGACGACAGCACCAATTTCCGTGTGAAGGTGATGGCAGAGGCCCACCATTTTGTGGACTTGTCCCAAGTAAGTGCAACAGAGAGCAGACAGTCTGTGCTCCCAGCCAGCTGGTGTTACTTGTGGTATTTTTTAATTTATTTTTTTTAATGATCATTCCACCTTGCATCCTCTGAGCCTTGCTCTGTGCTGTCTTGCTCCTGTCCCTTCCCCTCTCGTTCAGATTCCCTGCAATGGGAAGGCTGCAGATAGGATCCACCAGGACGGTGTGCACATCTTGATCAACATGAATGGCTATACCAAGGGGGCACGCAATGAACTGTTTGCCCTGCGGCCAGCACCTATTCAGGTAAGACTCTGGACAATGAAGGGGACTCTTCATTTTCCTTGCTTTCTACTTCTGTTTTGTGCACATTGGGAAAATTCATGACTGACATGCTATTAGAGCTTTTTATACTGAACCTAAAACTATTTCGCTTCCTGTTCAGGCAATGTGGCTAGGCTACCCTGGAACGAGTGGGGCTCCCTTCATGGATTACATCATTTCTGACTTGGAGACCTCCCCCATCGAGCTGGCAGAGCAGTACTCTGAGAAACTGGCCTACATGCCAAACACCTTCTTTATTGGCGATCATGCCAACATGTTCCCACACCTCAAGGTAGACGTGTGCATTTGTTGGAAAATATTGGTGTGTGATTGTAAACCCTTAACAGATATGCTGGTCAGTCTCAGTATTGGCCGATGTTGTAACTACTGGCTTTTTTGTATATTTCAGAAAAAGGCAGTGATTGACTTCAAGTCAAATGGACACATCTTCGACAATCGCATTGTGCTGAACGGTATTGATTTGAAGGCCTTTTTGGACAGCCTGCCGGACGTGAAGGCTGTGAAGGTAAGGCAGGGCTACAGGCAAGAGGCTCATGGTGAAGACATTTCAGCAGTGTTCTTTTCTGCCGTGGCTTCTGTCTTAGCCTGACCCCTCTCTTCAGATGAAGTGCGACGGCCAAGAGACAACTGATGGCAATGGCGCCCTCTCTATGCCAGTCATCCCCATGAACACGGCTGCTGAGGCCATCATCAACATGATCAACCAGGGCCAGATCCAGGTCACCATTAACAGCTTCACTGTTAGCAATGGGCTGGCCACCACCCAGGTATATGGCACTGCATGGCAGACGTGGAGCTCAAACAGACTTGGAATGTGAAGAGGTGTTGGGATTGCTGTCAGAATATGGTGCCCCTCCCTTCTCACGTCTGTCTTGTACTTGTAGATCAACAATAAGGCTGCCACTGGAGAGGAGGTCCCACGCACAATCGTGGTCACGACACGCTCCCAGTATGGACTCCCGGAGGACTCCATTGTATACTGCAACTTCAACCAACTGTACAAGATTGACCCTCCCACTCTACAGATGTGGGTCAACGTAAGTGCAGAAGTCACTCTACAGGCTCACTGAATCCCAGTGTAAAGCTTTTGCTTCAAAATGCCATAAATAAACGTACATCAGTTCGTTTGTGTAAGTCTGTTCCCTGTAGGTGTAAGCTGGAGAGTGTGGGTGTTGTCTGCTTTTCTGATTAGTAAAATGTCCCACTTATCGTGCCCACTGCACCACATTTAGAAATGTAACTGCTCTGGTCAGATAGTGCACATCTTTAGACTAGGAATTCACAAACATGTTACACAGGCATGGTTTGTGTGTGTGGATATCTGTCCATATTTATAGTACTTCACAAATGTCAGGGAAAAAATATACACTGCAAATGTTACATTAGATCTGAGATTTTGGCACATTCTGGGCTGGGTACATTTTTAGTGTGTGTTTTGAAATCTGCCTGTAATCCCTCTAGCACAAGGTATTGGGAACCTTGACCCAGGACTGCTGGTATCCAGCAGGTTTTCTATCCTACCTGATGAGTTACTATCTGCTTGAGATCAGGTGTGGTTCATCAGAGAGCAGGTAGGATAGAAGATCTGCTGCATGTCGGTACTCTAGGATCGGGACTGCCTAGGCCTCCTGTAGCACATGCTCAGTGAGCGGTCTGTGATGGGACTCTAGTGCCTAGCGTTGCTGACCTTCCCCACCTGTCCTGCAGATCCTGAAGCGGGTGCCTAACAGCGTGCTGTGGCTGCTGCGCTTCCCGGCCGTGGGCGAGCCCAACATCCAGCAGTGTGCCCAGAGCATGGGCCTCCCCGTTTCACGCATCATCTTCTCGCCCGTGGCTCCCAAGGAGGAGCACGTCCGACGTGGCCAGCTAGCCGATGTCTGCCTGGACACGCCACTCTGCAATGGGCACACCACTGGCATGGATGTGCTCTGGGCTGGCACACCCATGGTCACCATGCCAGGTAGGACCTGGGTGGTCAGTGGTCAATCTCTGCATCGGAGCTTGTTCTAGGAGAACAAATATTGCCCCAGTTGAAGGAACTTCTGAAGTTTATTGTAGATGCTAGTAAAATCTAGCCTCTGCTCTATGCCTTAGTTCTTAGTGTAATGGTTGCTGTTGAATGATGAAATGTAACAGACATGGGCACTGGTTCTGTCTAAATGGCATTCCTGCACAATGAGTTTGAGTTGTAATGGATTGCTGGGGCAGCATGTAGACACATCTTTAGTTTCAGTGCAGTAAGTCTCATGGGTCTTCACATCATCTGTGTCCCTTCCCCAGGTGAAACCTTGGCCTCTCGAGTGGCTGCCTCCCAGCTGACCTGTCTCGGCTGTCCTGAGCTCATGGCAAAGAGTCGTCAGGATTATGAAGATGTGGCGGTCAAGCTGGGAACTGACATGGAGTAGTGAGTATCTGTTACTTTTACGGATATCTGAGCTGGTATATATTGGGCACAGCAAATAATCATCTCCTTTCTCATACCAGCCTGAAGATGGTTCGTGCTCGGGTCTGGAAGCAGCGCATATGCAGCCCGCTGTTCAATACCAAGCAGTACACCATAGACCTGGAGAAGCTCTACATGCAGATGTGGGAGCATTACTCTGCAGGGGCCAAGCCTGAGCATCTTGTCAATCTCCAGCCCCTGGAAAGCAGTGAAAGCGCCTGAGCTCAGCACCCCTAGTCCAGCTCTGATCCCACCCACCATCACCATGCCCTTCCTAGGCACATGGACTCTGTTGTGGAGCCTGCCAGGTTAATCCCCTCAGATCGGTCAAAAAACATTGTGATTCTTTCTCAAATCCAAGAGGTGTGGAGAAGGGGGGGGGGTCTTGGCTGAGCTGTTTGTCTGGAACTTGTACCTATACACAACCTCACACATGCACGTTTGCATACATACACACATGCTCACGCGGACACACACACACACACACACACACACACACCACCAAGCACATATTACAGGTCATTGTGGTATTTCCTCCCACAATTTTTCAAACTCCACTTCACTCTCCCCAAATAGGTACACCAAATCAATTGCAGTTGGAGATCCCTTTCAGCAAATTCTGAGTTCTGTCTAGAGTAACAATAATGGGTTATGGGGGGAAAAAAAAAGTTAATTAATTGATGTGTATGACAGTAAATTCAGCTTTGACTTGGATATGAAACTTGCTTTAGTCTAAACCTGCTTTTTTTCTGTGGCCCTTGCTACAAGACATCTTTTTGCATCCCCCTCCCCATACCAGAAGCCAACTTTTAGGTTTGTCATCTTTTTTTCCCCATTGTACAATGTCTTGAAGACCAAGCAATGGAAAATTGAAACTGGAAAGAACAGAAGCTTGACATTTGTTCATTAAAAGGGCCTTGCATAGATTTACTGTCCACTCACATAAAGAAATTACTGCTCTTACCATTAGTGGCCCAGGTAAGTATTTTATCTTGGTTTTGTACTCTGCTTCCCTCCCTTTTTAGATTTTATTTATACTTGAATGTGCTGTACTCCTACCTTCCGACACACTTAAGGTTTCGAATAAAGCTGTTGAATTAAATTTCACAGAATATAACTGAACCCAGGTCTTACACTTTAATGATGTGATGACTGTAATATGTGTTCAGTGTTGCTTTGCAGTAAATATTGTTTTGGAGTAGAAGCCTTTGAAGGTCCGTATTTGAATTAAATGCCATCTATTGGCTTTGAGCTTGGTCCTCTCCCTCCAGGGTCTTAAGAGTATGATTGAATTATAGTACAGCCCAGATTTCGTACAGAAGGTATTCCTTGGAAGAAAAAAAATGTTATGAAGGTTTAGCTTTGCTTCAGCTAGCCAGTTGCTATATTCTGTTGAGTGTGTATTGACATACCTTTCATCTTTTGAAACAAACCATTCCGTATTTGTTTCAATTGCAATATCCTTTAAGTCTGCTTATCCCAGTGTTCCGTGACAGCAGTCTTATCAGTGTATTGATATCCCTTTAAGTCTCATCAAGAATGTCACCATATTGCTTTCCGAAGCTTGAATGTTCTTTCCTGAGCATGTATCTCCTCTGCTCCTGGTTGGTGTTGGGTGTCTTAATCAGCTTCGTCCAGGTCACATTCTCAATTAAGATATCAATAAATTTGTCAGTCTGAAATGTTGGCCTCCTTTGTTTCAATGATGTGCACACAGCTTTTGAGAATGGCTAGACGTTCATAACATATTGGTTATGACAGTCATCTCATTGGAAGAAATGTGATCAAGTGCAAAAATGTTCCCTTGAAATGGGATGTCACAGTGCATTAATTGTTCCTGCCAGTCTTACATAATCAGCACTATGTATTCTGGTATTTATTAGTGCTGTAGTTTTCGAGACCGGTCTTGGCCTTGAGACCGGTCTCAAGACCAGTTTTTTGTGGTCTCGGTCTTGTCTTGGTCTCGGACATAGCGGTCTCCATGGGATGAGGAAAAAAGGAGAAAACAGCACATCCTCACAGAACAGTATCATTATTTATTACGCACCTCAGTTCAAATGCAACCAGTCAGATGCA
>JABFEA020000002.1:22549991-22572551 GCA_019775915.2 Cyphomyrus plagiostoma
CCAATGGTCATGAAAATAAAGAAAACACATTGAATGAGAAGGTGTGTCCAAACTTTTGGCCTGTACTGTATATATATTTTAATTATCAGAATTAAGCACGTACTGTAATTGAAATGACATTTGGATTACTATACTTTACTGGATTACTTTTGGCACTGAGAGGATGATCTTATGATGGAAGAAAATGACACTTGCTGGTACCACATCCCACACCTGCCTCCCTTCACCTTGAAAGGCTTAGGTGGAACAGTGGTATTACGTAGATGATTTGCTCGTGCCTTTTCACCTTGTGCCTGAGCACATCTTTTCCCTCCGGCGAAAAGCAATCTGGCTTGCCGGGAAAACATGCCATTGTAATAGCAATCCACTGTAGATCATGTGGCACAGTCTTTTAAAGGTGAGTTGACGCACCATTTTGATTGGTTTATTGAATGGCATGTCCAAAACATGCCTCTGAATAATTAAAAGTTTGGACAAACGTTTTGTACCTTACACTGGTGCAAAGTCTGTGTTTTCCACCGTCAAAATGGCTAAATGGACTTGTACATGCCCATAAATGTTCCTTGCGCTTTGCATTATATTGTCAAAATAGAGCTCACTGTATTGATAGACAGAGTTGGGTAATTCTGGTCCAGAGAGTAAAAGTCCAAACTTGGATTTTGTTTCAACCAACCAATTGAATACACTGAGACTGTGACTCTTTATGCTCAACTGGTTGGTTGAAACAAAATCCCAGTCTGGACTTTTACTCTCTGGACCTAAATTACCCAACTCTGTTGGTAGATAAGTACTATTTGGCTGCAGTATATTTCAGATAGTTTCATCTCCTTTTTTGTTTTATAAACATTGCAGTGTTACCCGCCGACATTTTGTATATCGCGATGTGATATCGTGCAGCCCTAGTGAATCCCTGAAATACTAGAGTATTTCAGAACTGTTTTTGTACAGTATAATGTGTAATCGGGACACCTGCAGGACTGATTAAACTGTTGGATGCAACTGACACTGCAAATGTCTGAGATCCATGTCACCGGGATCTCAGGACTTTTAGGGTAAAGGGTGTTGTGCACTAACCACAGGAAACCCGAGGGCCCCCAGCCCTGGTCTGCGAGTCCCGGCAGCAGTCCCATGCCCTGTAACCCAGCCGCAGTCCTCGGTTTTTGTGAGCGATGATGATGATGAAGGCGTGTTAATCAAGAGCACCTGGAAATCTCGCCACACCCGGCTTGTTCCTACATCACTGGAAACCAAATCCCCTGCCCCCGAGTCTCTGGCTCCACCCTCTGCCTCATTATACCGGACACCAATCCAGCTGGAAGATTCTAGTTCTGGGGAGGAGTTCCAGACCTTGCTGGAAAGACTCAAGAGGAATCACAGTATTGGTAGTACCACCAACACACAGACACCCAAACCCAGCCAAGGTAATGTTAGCTTCTAATCTCCACCTCGCACTCGCACACACACATGACATTTTTCTTATAACTTGAGTGACTCCTTCCAACATCTTTACAATCAGATTATTTTCAGTGCTAGAGGTGTAATTTATAGAGGTTTACAAGGTGCTGCTCAAGGTTACCTCAGCATGGTCCCACCTGAGATTTGAACCAGCAACCATCTCAGTCTGATGACTACACTGGAGAAGGGATACTATTAGCATGTTGGTTTCTGATTTAAAGTTTTTCCCTCCGTGTTTTGTGCTTCATCTTAGAGCCTGTGCAGAAGCCCTCTCTGTCAGTTCCACGGGGCCGTGGTCCGAAACTGAGTGAGGGTAGAGCCGGGAAGGCCCGGGTGGAGAAGGGGACCCATAGCCTGAGCACACCAATGCAGACAGTGGAGAGACCAGTGCTGAGTCAGACGGAGCCCAGACTCCAGGGAAGCAGGTAAGGAGGCAGAGCCTCTTCGAACCTCAGCTTCTGTGCCGCTAGACATGACTCACTCCTGATGATGTCGCGATGACAGGAACGGTACAGACCTGTTGGAGGACTGATCGTTCCTTGTTGCGTTTGTAGGCGAAGCACAGCTTGTAAGACCCCTGGCTGCTTCCTGCAGTCCCTCTCTCTTCCTGGGTCCCAGTACTGTCGCAGCTTCAAGCAGCACAAGGAGGAGCTCACGGGCAGACTGTACCAGCTGTACAACAGCAGCATCTTTGAGGGAAAGGTCAGAACATCGGAGCACACACACACACACCAGTGATGCGCGGGTTGATCCAAAATGAGCAGGTGCCCGCGGTCACCCGCGGTTACGAGTCATCCAAAAATATTTTTAATGATATTCGGGTCGCTGTCGGTCGGGTCGTTTGAAATAAAGATGCCAATTAAACCTTTGTAATTTATATGGTACTAGACAGAAAGCGGGTGGGGTACAATATTTTCTTTTTTTTTTTTTGCGGTCCGAGCTGCGGGCGGGCTAGTTGAAAACGTCGGTCGGGTTCGGGTTGTTTATACATTGACCCGTGCATCACTGACACACACACACACACACACACGCACGCCGTGACCCCAGCAGCCGAGCGTGTGGTGATCAGTGTCTGCTCTGCCCCTTGCCGTACCCCAGCTCCCCTCTAATATGTCAGTGAGCTGGAATAAGAAGATGAGGAAGACTGCTGGGTACTGCATCTCGGGGCAGGAGAGGGGAAGTGGAAGCCGCTATGCCCGCATCCAGCTCTCGGAGAAAGTGTGCGACTCTGCAGGTGAATTTGCGTGGCTGGTGAGGGGGTGCGAGGGCATATGTGTTCCTAATCTGAGAGGTGACACCCCCACCTGTATTCCTTGCCCCCACCAGACCGCCTGAGGGACACGCTGGTGCACGAGATGTGCCACGCGGCCACCTGGCTCATCAACGGCGTGCGTGACGGACATGGATCCTTCTGGAAGCTCTATGCTCACAAGGCCACGCTGGCTCACCCTGAGCTGCCCATGGTCACGCGCTGTCACAGTTACGATATCAACTACAAGTTCCAGTACCAGTGCAGCCGCTGCAAGAATGTGTGAGTTTCTGGATGCCTTGACCTTGTTTGGTCGCTTAAAAAGCATTTAAGCAGATAGCATGGTTGTTGAGCTCTACATTACCAGTCAGAAGTTTGGACACACCTGCTTTTAATGCATTTGTCTATTTTAGCTGTTATGCAGAATATTCGCCTTTTATAGTAAAAGCCATTGAGGCAATGAAGTAATGCATATCAAATGCTCCAACAAACAAGAGAAGTATTCAGTATCCAAATTTTAGACTCTTCAAATTACCCCCTTTAGCTTTGATGGCAACATTGCAGACTCTTTGCATTCTTTCAACCAGCTTCCAGATGTAGCCACCTGGAATGCTTCTCAAAAAGTCCTGAAGGAGTTTCCACAAGTTCTGGTCACAACTTGGTTACCTTGCCTCTTACTCTCTCATCCCAAAGCAGCTCTCTAGGGCAGGGGTCATCAACTATATTTGTCAGAGGGCCAGAGTTTTACCAGACAGTCTCCTCGGGGGCAGGACTGTTTGAAACCTGTTTGAAACAATAAATGCTTAACGCCGCATAGTCTGTCTGAGTCCGTCCTCATTTCGGAGTGTAGCCTAAATATAGTCATAAATGGTGGTTATTCTGACAAGAGACAGTTGATATTTTTTAATTGCTTTAATAGTGTGGATCACTATTTTCTTTTTGATCCTCACAATTTTGGAATCCAGTCGTGGGCCGGATTGAACGGCTCAGCGGGCCGCCAGTTGATGATCAGTGCTCTAGGGTTTTGGTGGGGAGGGAGTGTGGGGGGCAGGTCATCTGTCCCAGCACTCCATCTCTATTGTTATTCACAAAATAATATTTACTACCAATGATTTTCAATATGTGTGTCCACACGTTTCTGACTGATACTATACCTGTCAAAGGAAATACTCTTTTGTGACCCCTCCCCCTGCACAGGATTGGCCGCCACTCAAAGTCCCTGGATACGCAGCGATTCGTCTGCGCGCTCTGCACCGGTCAGCTGGTGCTGCTCACCTCTGCCAAGTCTCGGGGCCCCACGCCCTTCGCTGCCTTTGTCAAGGAGAACTATGGCAACGTGCGGCAGGAGCTGGCGGGGAAGAGCCACGCGGAGGTCATGCGCAAGCTCAGCACCGACTTCGCTGCCAAGACGCAGCTTGGAAGCAGCTGAGGGCCTCAGGGCTGTGCCCCCCGCATCACTTGCTCCTAGGGCCCTTAAAGCACCTCCGGACAGGGGGTCAGGCTCACTTTTTCAGGCAGAAAGTCTTTCTCTATTTAAGGTGATGAGGTTTGAAATCACCTCATGCTCGGCTGATCATTTTTGATGTTTGTGAAACTCTTAACATTTGTGTCCAGATGCAGTCTGTGGAATGATCGGACATTAAGAATACCTCAACAGGCAAGAGGCGCGTGTCGTTCTTTCTGGTCTGCAGGGAACAGGCATTGATTTTATCCCTGTTTTTCATGCGTGAAAGTGGTCCACGGTGTTGTTGGCGCTGCATGGCGCATTAGGTGACGTGATGCAAAGGGTGTAATGCCCATCGGTTTTGACCTGCAACACTGCAGATGCTCCAGAAAATGTGACATACATAGTGAAATTTACCGATATGCAGAACTGTACTTGTACCTCGAACGTTTGACTGTTCTTTGTATGCCTTCTGATGTTGTTTTTTTTTTTGTATCCTTATTCAAAATTTAATAAATATTTTGGAAGTTTTGTACATGTGCTGCAGTGTTAAGAGTTTTTGCTTAGTTATTGCTGAATTATTAGACAGTAAATGCCAGCCAGTTTGCTATTGATTGGCCTGTGATTTTTATCCTTAGTAGAAGTTGCATATTAGTTTACTGAAGGCACCTTCAGTGAAATACTTTTCCAGTGAGCATGGTAAAAAGATACCTCCCAGCACTGAGACCTCAGAAGTCAGTGTAGCACAATAGTAACTACTAACTAGCATTTACAGCAGGGCTCTTCACTGTGATTCCAAATCCAGGCCTTGTTTTCAGATCTACTTCGATAATTACTGATTCTGATTGGTCAGAGGCTTCACACCTGGCTCACAGGTAAAGGAAGGCTGGAAACTCAGCAGGGCTCGGACCTTGAGGACCATGATTTGAATAGCCCTGGTATACAGCCATACAGGGATGGATCCCCTTTGAGTCTCACCAAGCAACAGTAGGAGGATGGAAAAATATGAATGGACTACTAGTCACACGTAGCCTTGTTTTGTTTTGTGCACAGCAAGTGGCTGGATAAATGTTGACACTGCTGTGACAAACATTTCATTTCCACCTTTCTGTTTTGTGATGTGTGGAGGTTTCTCTTTTTTTATAAAAATAAAAAAAACCTTTTCAGTGACGTCTGATAAGGTGATCTCCAAGGTGTGGCATGTCGGCATAGTGCGTGCAGGAGGGCTGGTAGACTTTCCCAGCTTCTCTTCCATGTAAGCCTCTCACACCTGTGTGATACTTGCTCCAGTGCATTTTAAAAGCATGCAATAGTCCCTTTTTTTTTAATGCACTTATGAGATTTTGGTGAGTACACTTTTTTTTTTTTTTTCCTTTGCTCCTCAGATTGGTTGTAGGCTTAGTTTTCCCAGAGGTTTTAGCTATTAGCATTTGCTAATGAAATATTCCAAAAAAAAAAAATGTAAATCTTGATTGTCTTTTGATTTTTCTTTCTCAAGCGTTCCGGGACTCTGTCATAGTGTCTGGCCTTTCTTTTTTTTTGATTTTTAATAATTGTATCTGTTATTTTATTATTAAGTGATTGACCTCTGAATAGCTGAGAGATGCTTTACAGTGGTGGCAGGAACCTCGAGGCATGCAAACCCTTATTCCCCTGTCTGTGGTGCAATAATGCTCACATTCCTGACTGTTGCAGGAGGGATGGTGACCTGCAATATTACGGAGCTAAGGGCCTCCATTCAGACTTCCGACCTCTATTATGACATCAAGCTGACCTTGACCTGCCTCAGTTACGGGGTTAACTTGCTGCTGAGTGGCCCCTTGGTGCTAGCCATCATCCGGCCACCTGCGCTCTTGGGCAACCTGCGCTTCATGCTGCTTGCCCACCTGCTGTGCTGCGACAGCCTGCAGCTGCTCTTCCTGATGCTTCAGGCTGTCCTCCTCACCTCCAGGCTGGGCATCCCTGTGGCCCAGTGCCTGGTCTTCTCGTTGGCCTCGCAGGCTTGCTGCATGGTGGACGTGCTCCTCAGCACCGCCCTGGCAGTGGACCGCTACGTGGCAATCAAGTGGCCCCTCCGCTACCAGCTGCTGCTGAGCCCCACCCGGCAGTGGGTCCTAGTGCTGGCAGTGTGGGCGGCCCCCCTCCTCAGCGGCTCAGTCACCTTGTACGTGGCCTTGAAAAACATGAAGGTGGACCTTTTCCTGCCGCGCTGCCGAACGCTGCTGGTAGCTGAATGCCTCTCCGAGACCCCTATACTGCGGGCCTTCTCCCTGGCCATGGGCGCCCTCGTGCTGCCTGCCTGCTACCTCACCATGCTGGCTTGCTGCCTGCTGCTCTGCAGGGACACGAGGGGGCTCCTCCGCTCGCGCCGTGCCAGGGTCACGCTGGCTATGCAGGCAGTGCAGATGCTCTTCTACTCGGTGCCCATCCTCATGGATAGCTACCTGCTGCCCAGCACCCTGTACTGTGACTCCCTGGACATGGCCGCCTACACCATCTACAACCTGGGAGTCTCCCTCATCCCAATGGTGTATGGCTATCGCTCCCGGGAACTGCAGAAGAGGGTGCTGCCAGGTGCCCTGAGAAATCCACCTCCGCCAGTCACCAACTGGCCCACACAGGCTCTCGCTCAGGTCGAGCCGAGTCCAGCACAGACAGAAAGCAGTAAGTGATGCTCTTTCTAAGGGGCCCCAATGGTTATTGGTCACCTGATGTGGAATCCCAGGGGTGTTGATACATTAAACCACTGTTTCCCAACCAAGTCTTTGGGGACTCCCAGCCAGTATGCAGTCTATGTTTTTAGCTACTGGGAGCTGGGAGGGAGCAAAAATGTGTCTGGGGTCCCCATGGACCAAGTTTGGAAACTGCACTAAATCATTCTCCTAGGACTCTTTGTATCTGCATAAAAGTTTTCCAAGTAGAACAATCATACGTTCTATATGATTCCACCCAGCTGCCTAGTAACCTTTTGTACTCTCGTCTCTTGTATAAAACACACAGAGAGAGAATAATAAACCCTACACCTATTGATGTTATCAGGCAGATATTCCCTCAGCATCAGTAATCTAGGTCAACACGCGGGAGAAAAACGGGCAGCGTTCTCTTTTAAAAGAACGTAGTACTTTTTTAATTAAACTGATGCTCTGTACCAATGGCAGGGAAATGAAGGTGATGTATTACACACTGAAGTGCATGATAAACATTTGTTTCCCTATAACAAACGTCAATGGAAAAGATAAGATGATGCCGGCAAAATAATCGTGAATCATTCTAGGAAATGGTAAAGTATTTCAAGCACACGGATAAGAATAAGAGTTAAGTCTTTTAATGATTTCTTTGATATTTAAATAGAATATGCAGTGCATTTGTACAAAACGTCCATCAATACACAACGTGGAGCAAAAACTATACAACGACAAAAATGTAGCAGGAGTAAGACAGAAACCAGCAACAGGATCACTTCAGATACAGCCAGTAGCCATCGGGGGGAGCTAGCAAGGCAATGGAAGAACTGACCTAATTTGTGTTTCTACAGAGGCTGTGGTACAAAGGAGAGGTTACAGTGTATACAAGCAGGCATAAATATATTCATAGCAATACTGGCTGAAGGTGACTCAAAGCAAGGATTCGATTTCAGTTGTATTTTAAATCAATAATACCTCACAAAAACGTATGAAAGGGTGAGCCTAATGCTTTAGGTACTAAATAATACTACAATTGTACTTTACCTGGCAAAGGATCTAGGCATATAAGGTTTCCAGTTAGAGGGCAGATTCAAAATCCCAACTGCCCTGTTCTTGTAGTCCTGTGATAGATTGTAATATACATAGGCACTGTGGATGTAACTTTTAAAACACAGCCCCATTGGAGGTACATCTCCCATAGAAAACATACTTGGAAAGGCCATGCTTTTGGGGCTGTTTAATAGTAATTACAGTTTTTGGCACATTGTCTATCTTGTGGAACTCTCTTACCCCTTGTAATACACATTTACTATACAGAAAGATACAGGTATACTATGGCTAAAGCTCACATGACCTCTGAAAATCATACTTTTAAAAAACCAGTTCAGCCTGGCAAAGACATTCCATAGTGAACTTGGTCCAAAGTCATGTAGGTACCTCAACAAACATTCTTTGCTGGGTTAAAGCTCAGCTTGTGTTCTGAATTGCCCCCCCTTGCTTTGTTCTTGTTCCAAATGGTAACGCTGGCTCCCCAGGAGATGGTGGGTCCCCACAAAGCAGTGTTAATGTACCAGAAGGTAACTGTGTCCCCCAGAAGGAAGCAGGTCAGCACGCCCATCTGGGGACACTAGTCCTTTCTGGGGCTGACTGCCCTCAGTACAAGCTTGTCTTCTTCATTATGCGCAGAAACTCTTGCTGGTTCACCTCTCCATCGCCATCCCGGTCAGCTTCTTCAATCATCTCCTGCAGGAAGGGCACCATCAAACAAGGAAGTCCATTAATGGTAGTGCGAAGGGCTACGGACGCACGCCAATGAATCAATGTGATTACAGTGTCTGCCACAGTGACATCAGCAAACAGCACACCAGGGTATATCTCTCTCTTTATTTTTTACCCATAATTCTTAACACAGGTTAGTTATTGTGAACTTATATGTAGCAGCTTTGTAAGGGACCACAGGAAGGTGTAGCTCTCCTCACTGCTTCTCACCTGCAGTTCCTCATCTGTGAGGTTCTCCCCCAGCTCCTTGGCCACCCTCTTTAGGTTACGGAAAGATATCTTCCCTGTCTCGTCGTCGTCAAACAGACGGAACGCTTTCAGGATTTCCTCTTTGGAGTCTTTCTCCGCCTGTGGAGACACAGTGATGCTCAATAAGAGGATGATTCTGCCCCTTGAGGTTGCAGGTCTCAGAATTGACCGTGCTCTTGTAATGTTGAATAATGTTGTGTTTCTTGAGTTTCGTTAAGTTTAAACATCCATACAGTGCTCACAAAGTCTTGGGACATTTGCTTAATTCAGCAATATTCAAAAAATGGTAATTTATTGTAATACAAATCATTACCTAATTCATTTGTTTAGAAAAAAAATATAGCATCAGAAACAACCAATAGTTTTAAGTAAAACATTCATTTTAAGTGGTAATAAACCCAAATTTTAGTTCTAAAAGACCTGATCTGAGTTTAAAATTAATTTGTGAAACATTGATTCCTATTTAATTAATAATACCTTTTCAATAACATAAAACACCAAACATTTGTGTTTAATATCGCTTTGGGAGCCAGTGACTACAATTGCACTTAACAGTAAACTGGAAAGATCAGAATGGAATGAGAATGTTAAGAAAATTGACACTTAAAAGAAAATGTCTGTGCCAAAGATATGTGCAGATATGAACTTCTATCATGACATCAATAAATCTGCAACTTTTTTCAGAACAGAGCAAGCATCCCAAGAATATTTGTGAGCACTGTATCTTTAGGAAAATGTCTGTGTTCTGCCATCTGTGACTGGTAAACATTACACCTTACTAAACCACTGTTAACCGGGAAAATTTTAAAGGATGCAGGCATTACTTTACAAAGATCAGAACTAATAATTATCTGCATAATGAACATACTGTATCCAGGTGGAAAGGATCATTTCTGAGCTGTGAAATGCTTACCATTTTCTGTGTCATGACTGTCAGGAAATCATTGAAGTCAATTTTCCCTGTGCCATCCTTATCTACCTCACTGACCATCCGCTTTATCTCCTCTTTTTTTGGCTCAAATCCCAATGCTCTCATGGCCACCTGTCACAAAGAAGGGAACCAGATCCCTAAAATCAGTCCATCCTCAATTATGAAATTCATTATTAAACTAGTCTACCTTAATTGCATGGACAGAACAAGTAGCTGCATCCCATATATATGTGCTGTTGAATTTCTCTCGTTTGGTCATAAATGCAGGCATAAATGCATGCCATCATACACATATACACGTAACACAATTGCTTACATGTATATGCAGTGAGTGCATGCAACATTAATGAACAACTGAACGGACACCATGGTGAATGAACCTTCAGTTCCTTGACATCGATATGTCCTGAGCCCTCCGTGTCGAACAGCTCAAAGGCTTCCCTGATCTCCTGCTTCAGCTCCTCCGTCAGCTCCGCCTTCAGAGCAGCCTTCTTCCGGGGAGCCATGGCTCCTAGGGAGGGCTTCTTAGCGCTGGTCGCCTAGAGAGGCAAAATGATCCGCATCTTACTTATGACTACATAATGGTGTTTTAAAACTGGATGCGAGGATGTGAAGAGATGCCAGCTTTTCTTTGACTTTTACTAAATCTGTGTTTTTAATGGTTTAAAACGAATCCATGCAGTTAACGTTACATGCAAAAATAAACGCAGCGTTGTCATCATTTAAACCACACGCAATTGTAATATTTGTGGTAGGTTTTTTACGACTTCGATCTGCCTTCGATCTTATTTGAACTAACATACTACATATAATTTTAAATATTTTGCTCCATATTCTGATCACAGAACATATATAAATGAATACTGACACATTTCTGTAAAACATTTTGAAATTTTGAGCGTGATGTAATTGTAAACTGCACAATAATTATGATGCATTGTCAATGAAAACAATTGATTGTAATTTGCGAACAACGTAAATATCTTTACCAAGCACACGAAAATGTAACTGCAGTGAACTGATGAACGATGATGTGATACCTTACTGACTTAATAACATACTGCTTACCATGTTCAGCAGCGAGGCAGCAATCAGAAAACACAAGAATGCTTTGTGCGGGCCCAGCTGCGTTCACGCAAAACATTAACTGAATAACACAGTGATGCATAAGACTCCTTCTTGGACAGAAATGACGCTCCTCTGTGACATATGGCGGCCTGTCACTAGATGACTGTGTCACTGTGACCAGTATCATGACGCACGTTTGATTGGCTATAGGGAAACATTTCACATTGTTATTGGTTAACAGTTTTAGTGAAATATTCAAGAATCGCAGTAGGTAATGGGCAAAAATATTTTACGTTATGTTCTTGGATACTGGTATCTCCTGTATTTAGTAATCTTTTATACATCAAATGAGTTACTCTCGGTTACAGAGAACGCACTAATTCTGCGCAGAGGACACGTGATTCAGAGCGCGGCTGTTGATTTGTCGATTTCTTCCGCGTGGGTGTAGTTTCAGACATCAGCCGGAGCGATTTTAGAAACGTCAATTTGGTTGGTTCGCGTGGTCAATACTAGATTAACGCGATTGGATAGATCTCTGTTTGGCTTACACGCTATTGGAGGAGAGCTCCCCCAAACAATCAGCTGATGATGGCACTACTATCGGTACTTGGTTCATTCATCGGTTTGTGCAGCGTACCTAGGTGAGTTTTTGTATTGATATTTTATGTTTAAAACTTTTATAGCAGTATTATTTTTGTTTCACTAAGGAATGTTCTTAGCCTTTATAATGTGGTTAGGAAGCAGTATATTCTAGGTCTAATTACTGATTTTAAAAGTTATATGAGGTTTAAGTTTACACTAACTGCATTGACCTGTAGTGTTTGATTGTTTTGTTAATTTATACTTCAGACTGCAGACCAGCTTTCTTCCTTTTGTCTTTCGGTAGTCCTAGTAATGGCCACACGGATACGGCCGGTAAGTGTACTTTGCGTTTATTCATTAGCTCTTCCCGTCTTTACAAAGTAAAGAACATGTGCTTGGGGCGGTCGATAAAACTGAGTAATAAGCTTCATTTTATTATAGATGAGAGGGTTAATTCAAAGTTAGTTGTGCAATATTAGACAGACAATATAGTCGAGACCCAGGCTAATAGTATGGTAGTTCTTTAGTAAGCATGGCATTATACTGTAATTTAAATGTTGTGTTTTATTAATGAAATTATGTTTTAATATTGTCGTGATTGCCTTTTTGAATGGTGGGCGTCATTGCACGGAAATAATGATATTCGAGTGTTTTAAATGAACAACATATTACAAATGGACCGGGAATATTCATTTTGATGTGCATTTCAGAGTAAATTTCGTGCACCTCCTCCAGTCCAATATAAGCTGTGCTCGGTGCTTCCTCTTGGGTTACTGCGATCCTCTATTCCTTAAGTTTATGGAAGATTGATGGATGAGTGTGTGGATTTCAAAGTTTATTGCCTGTTTTTGAGATCACCACATAAGCTTTGCATGTAATTAATAATAAACCAATATTGATTTTGTATACTTACTTGATAATTTTCCCTTTAGAGCTCTAAAAGGTGCACAGTCATCGGTGGGTCTGGGTTTCTTGGACGGCACCTTGTGGAGCAGCTCCTGGTTCGGGGATATCTTGTGTCCGTGTTTGATATCCAGCAGTCTTATGAACTGCCTGGGGTCACGTTTCACCTGGGAGATTTGTGTAATAAGCAGGTGAGTCTTTCCACATGCAAATCCACACTAAATGGTGAAGCTGATCTGCTTGAACAGCTGTAAGCTGGCAAGCTTTGAAGAGGTGAGCTTTGGTGCTTTTCCACAGTGCTGTTTCAGTGCCATGAGAAAAATAGTCCTTCTCAGTGCTGGTGTGAAGACTTCTGATTGTCTGCTCCCCTTAGGCCCTGCTGCCAGCCTTGCAAGGAGTGTCGCTGGTGTTTCACTGCGCCTCCCCTTTTCCTGGTAGCGATGACCGCTCCCTCTTCCAAAGGGTTAATGTGGACGGCACTGGCGCAGTGCTGGAGGCTTGCCAGGAAGCAGGTGTACAGGTAGGGGGCGACAGTTGGCAAAATATTGAGAAATGAGCCACCATCTCTATAGTTAGCAGTTCACATAATGTGACAAGAAACTACACCGCTCAAAAGTACTCAGGCAGTTAGTTTTATTAAAGAAAACTAAAATAAACAGTATCATTTTGCACTATTTTTGAATGTACAGTTCAATGCTTGATAACTGATTATTGCAAGATAGTGGACTGAAGCTGAAAACAGGACCATTTGGATGCTATCAGTGTGTGTATCTTTTTTTTTTTTTTTTTTTTATAGAAATTGGTCCTTACCAGTAGTGCCAGTGTGGTGTTTGAAGGGACAGACATCAAGGATGGGAAAGAAGAGCTTCCTTATGCCAAAAAGCCGATTGACTACTACACAGAGACCAAGATTCAGCAAGAGAAGGTAAGGCCCAGGTTCTCTCTCTGTTTTTCCCTCTGCTTATTTTGCCAAAATGTCATGATCCACCATAAGTTATTGGAACTTGTGTATGGTTGCTCTCCAGTGTATTTGCATCAATTTTGTGAATGTTGGCAGTTCGTTTATCATTTTTATCTTTTACTGACCCAGCTAGAATACAGAGGAAAAGCATACATTCTTCCTGAGGCATTTCAGACAGTTTAGGAAATTGCACTGGAAACCAGTTCCATATCCCAATCCTGACATTTTGTGTTTTCACTGCCTTTCAGCTGGTGCTGCAAGCCTGTAATGAGGAGAATGGCTTCCTTACAGTGGCCATCCGCCCCCATGGCATCTTTGGTCCCCGCGACCCCCAGCTGGTCCCAATCCTGGTGGACACGGCACGCCAGGGGAAGATGAAGTTCATTATCGGGTCAGAGTCGCATACCCTCCTTGAAGGAGGAGGTGTTGCTGAGTCTCACCTGGACTCCACTGACGGGTTGCTGCTCTGCTTTGTGTGTATGCAGGGATGGGAGCAACCTGGTGGACTTCACCTTTGTGGAGAACGTGGTCCATGGGCTCATACTGGCCGCTGAGCACCTGCGTCCCAAGTCTCCCCTCTGTGGCAGAGTAAGGACCTTCCGGCTGCACAATGCTGGCTGCATCCCTGGCGAATGACTGATAATTGCCCTTTAAACCCCTCCTCCCTCCCCATTTCAGGCCTACCATATCACCAATGATGAGCCTGTACAGTTCTGGGACTTCATGTCCCAGTTGCTGGTGGGGCTGGGCTACGATGCCCCACGCTACCACCTGCCCTATTGGCTGGTGTACGGCCTGGCGCTGCTGCTCTGGCTGTTGGCTCTGCTGCTGAAGCCCGTGGTGCGGCTGCGGCCCACCTTCACCCCCATGCGTGTGGCGCTGGCCGGGACGCATCACTACTACAGCTGCACTCGCGCCAAACAGGACATGGGCTACAGGCCGCTGGTGGGCCTGCAGGAGGCCATTGTCCGCACTGTGGAGAGCTACCAACACCTGCGCCGCGGGGCCTGACTGATGTGGGGGCGGGGCCTGATCAGTGTGGGGGGTGTGGCTTGATCATCCGGGGGCGTGATCCAGTTTTCATACCACTGCCTTCACTCCTGTCAAGGTGCTTGGTGTTTCGTTTGCATACAAGGCTATATGTGT
The DNA here is from genome assembly GCA_019775915.2 of Cyphomyrus plagiostoma. Taxonomy (NCBI): domain Eukaryota; kingdom Metazoa; phylum Chordata; class Actinopteri; order Osteoglossiformes; family Mormyridae; genus Cyphomyrus; species Cyphomyrus plagiostoma. Next base: position 22,564,443 of record JABFEA020000002.1, read on the forward strand.
CTTCCTGTCAGAATTAAAGACCTATTTTTGTGTTTGTGGTTTGTGTGAATGTTATGACTGATTTTTGTATGTAACATGAACTGACCATAGGCTAAATTTATACTCTTAAACCTCTTTTCTGAGCCCCTTCATTATACCTGGCTGGATTAAATGCTACACTAAATACTGCACTCTTTTAAAGTCAGTTAGATGAGAAAACACATTTTACACCTTCTTTCTGCTGTATGGTAAAGTAGGGTCAGTGTGGGTATTTCTCATGCTCTCTACACTCAATGTTTTGCTTGAGGTTTTCCACTCCCCTGGTATTTGGTATTTTTTTATTAACTTCTAGTACCCGTTACTCTTATTTGAACAGGTTCATTTTGTAACTGGGTACAACGCATTTCATACGCTGAAAAATTGTAAGCTGAAAATATTAATCATGCAGTGGCTCAGTAAAGTGGCACAGATGTGTTCCTAAGGTCGTGCACATTTCTTTCCATCGTCAGAAGATATTCAGTTTGTCTAATTCCCCATAGTTTGTGAGTGTGTGGCCAAGGTGCGGCTTATCGTCGTATAAACTGGAAGTGACCTTGACTAGGATGAGGGGGCTGGAGGATGGATGGATGGAATTATTTTCTGATTTCTGAAAATAGAAAGTATATTTGATACGATCTTCTAAAATATCACACTGACATTATGGCTCCTACGCTTTACATTAACGTATTACCAATTTTATAGATTATAGATATTACAATTTTTTTTTTTATCTTTGTGTTCATGTTTTGAGTGTTTCTCCATAGAAAAACATGTCCTGTTTTACTGGCCTTTTGAAGAACATGGAGGCCCCAGTCCCCCCCTACATTTCAGAAATTTATTGGTCGGTCAGGTTTTTTTTTTTCATTGAATTATCCTTTATTTACAGAAAAGCTACCAGGTTTGTGGGCCACTTGACCTCACTATAGCTCCCATATTAGTAGGAAGTTCTGACTGATTTTGTTTAGTCGACACTGCACTGCATTTCAGTGCTGGCTGACGGTTTGCTCTGCTTGGTTGACTTCACCGTTTTGCAGGAAGCAGCGTAAATCCTGTGCTGCGAAACCTGACCCTCTGACTGCCTCAGGACAGGAGTAAGCGGCGTGTTTCTGCTCTTACTCACATTCTGCTCACTGCTCTGCCCTCTTCCTCCTACCGGTGTCTCACGTCGACGGACGGGGGCCGGCAGTATCACCGTGTGCTGGAGGAGAGGGCAACTTTGCTCGGGAGTGCTTGTCATTCCGGGGATTGGCGTGGTGCTGGGGGTGTGGGCAGCCCTGCAGATGCCTAAAATTCTCCAAACAATGAGACTGCGGAGGCATTTGCAGATGGAGCGGTCAGACGGGTTCATCTGGGACCTGCGCAAGGAGGTGGCCGGGCTTGGGTGGGTGCATTGGTTCCGTGGAAGGGAACCATACCACCTGGACTGTCAGTAAGAATGATGGCTGCGGACCACCCGCCGCATGGTGGCATGTGAACAGCAACCATGGGCAGGGAAGGGTTTCTGCTCTCCGCGAAACCCTGGCAATGTTCCATCACACCGCTCACGCCCATTTCATGGTTTAGAAATGGATCGCTGCGCTCATTGTGCAGAATTATTTATACGTCATTCTGTGTCGTTTAGGGGCGGATATTAGTGAGCCAATGTCTCTGTGACTGGTGGGCAAGGTGCGTTCTGTTGCCATTAGCAACAGGGTTTAAGGTAGACGGACACATTTTTGTTCTGAGTGGGGGAGGGGGGCGCTTCTGAATTATCAGCCCTCCCTGGGGCATTTCCATCCCAGTTCTCTGCTGGGAACCCTGGGACCTAATTTATTGGCTTTAATTTCACTTGACTAGGTCGGCTGACTTTAGCATGCCTTTATTTACACATAAATAGCACGTCTGAATGGATGATGCAGCAGAGGTTTTATAAAGTGGGGAGATCATTTGCATCAGAAATTCACAGATAATCATATCAGTATGCACCACAATTACATCAGTAATGCATATCAGGAAGCCATCAGGGTATAGTAACAGTGAACAATGTTTAAAAGATTCATAGAACAGAAGTGCTTCTTAGTGTATTTGTGTATTTGTATACATATAAATACATCGGGGGTAAGTTCATCAGCATGATTTCTTGCCGTGTTCAGCAGATTTGGTGTTTGCTTCGCATTTGATGTTTGTTTTCGTGACGTACCTTTTAAACTTTTTTAAGTACTGCTAGTCCAATGCCTGTCAGAAGAGATTTGTTGGCCAAATGTGACTTAATCCCTCTCCCCAACCCAAGTAATGCTCAAGCAAATGATAGAAACGCGTGTAGAAACAAACAAGCAGTCAGACGCAGAAACCTCCGCCCTGCACCCTCCGCGTCTGCTGGTGCTGTGTGACCTCGCCCATCCTCAGGGTGGGGCAGAGCCTCACTGACTGGTTCAGCTTGTCTGTGGTGTTGCCTGAACCTGATCACAGTGGAAGACACCTGTCAAACAGAGAGGAGCGTCTGATAACGCAGACTGATTGCCCAGACCAAAAAGGTATGTTTCCCAGTTCCTTTCTTGATTTTTCTACATCTATGCTGTGCAAACTTCCAAACTGTTTGTAATTTTATATTCTGGTAATAGTCCCACTTTAAGTTGTACTTCTGGTTAACTCTAATTGTAGGTTTGCCTGTAATGTATCCTAAGTTCTCCTGTTATAACCATAGGAGGTGAAAGTATTCCTGCATGATTTCATGTTTTCCTTTTTTATATGTGTAATGTTTAGTATACTGTGGGTTGAATATAAATATGTATTGTTTTATGGGTCTTCTGTAATGTTTGAAAGATTACAGACCTGTGAGACATATAGGTTATTACCTGTTAAATAATAATGGAGATGGAAAATGCTTTGGGAGGTGACATTGACAGACACATTGGCACACCTACTTTCCCACAAGCAACACAAAATAATTGGGGGAATATACAGACCAAACAGGAACCACACAAATGTCTATTTAGGAGTCATTAATGATCCGCATTGACCATTAACAGATTTCTAGAAGTCCTTGATGACTGGTTTATTTCCCACTCAATGTTTGTTAGCAGCCTTCATTGTATGGAGTCATTTGTTTATGTATCATTTTACCAAAGTATAAACTCTGTTGCGTGATATTGCAGGTATGCAATCAGTTTGTATAGATAGATTATATACAGATAATATACCATGAGTACATGAGGAAATGTATGAAAAACACTGATATGGTTGATTCATAAACCGTGTAAATAAACCAAAAGAAAATCCTCTATTTGAATGTGATTTTGAAGGCGTCGGTGTTTCTATAGAGGCCCTGTTGGTGTGCATAGGTAACCCCTTCTCCACTGCATGGAGAATGTGTATATCCCTGTATGCGTGATGTCAGGATGGGGCAAGAGGGTGACTGCTGGGTGACTCTCAGGGAAGGCATCCAAGAAGGGGGTGTGTGTGTGTAAATACTGGGGGCCAAGGCGGAGCCGGGGCCAGGCTGAATGGAACATCGCATTCCACCCAGTTTGCTTCCTCCTCACACATCGACTTTGACATGCCCAAATAATGCTTGTTTTGGAAACCTAACTGAGAGGAACTGTGTCTGAATAAATAGAGAACCACTAGAAAGCTCAAATAACCAAAGAATGCTCAACAGAGGAACCTCTACTGGCTTAATTTATTTACAGCCATTACATGTAGACACTTTTATACTAATACTGAACTTACAGTTAAGTTGGAGCAGAGATCACCAGTACAGACAAAATTGCTAGACATGTTAAAATTACTAATGTGCTAATGCATGACTGGAAGAACGTAAAACATAGGAGTTCTACCATTCCTGTTAAAAAGGTCTGTTTCCCATATTTCGTGTGCTTTAGAGTTTACACGCAGTATTTGAATTGTCTACCAGTGTCCACCAATGTGCCCATCTCTCTAATGCAGGCATCACCATAAAGAAGCTTAGAGCAGTACAGACAGCCAACGACCATGTCGAAAGGTGAGTTTGTCGTTTAATAGCATCATAGTGGGTGACTTGCGGCGATCTTGAAAATGAGCAGAAAGCTCTTTGCCCTCTGTGTTTGAATGTGAAAGGATTTCGCCAAGAAATGCTTGTGGCATGATGGAACCCTGGAATGTTACCTTCAGTGGATGCTGACGCATTCCGCAGCTGTCTGCTTCCAACAGCTTTATTGCGATTGAAGATACACACCGTAGCATTCCATTGTGCATTCGCTTCCCTTTCAACCTGAAAAGCAAGACCATCTGTGACATTCTTCCTCTCATTCTTTGCATTCATTTACAAATATTTTTAAAGAACAATTATAGTTTTTTTTTTCTACAGTGGTCATACACCATATTTATATATGGGCAAAGTAAAACAAATATGTGAAAAATAATTAAATCACAGGCACAAGAGCAGCTATAAACGTGAGGTATATGAGGCTGAGTGCCAATTATCAGTATGTGTCAGTTATCAACAATGTCTGAATCAGCATTTTGATAAGATATGTGAATTTTCAAAGCAACTTAAGGCAGCTAAGAAATGCTGGTGCCAAGTAGTTTTTTTTTATTGGGAGTTTCTCAAAAATGATGACAGCATATGCCAAATGCAGATAACCTGCAGCGGTCGGGAGGAGCAGAGGTTACCAGCTAGGATTGGCAGGTACTTAAAAGGACAGTTGCTCAACAGCACAAAAGTATGGACTCAGGAATGAGCGCAGGATTGACCCGGCATCTCTGTAACGCATTTTCAACAAAATGGTATCTCGAGAGCTTCAGACAGCTGGAATTTATAACAGGGCTGCCATTTGAAAAAGGAGGGAGCCAAAAAATGTATATCATGGTATAAACAGTCCAGAACCTGAACTTCTCAGAAGTAGAAGATAGTAACATGGTCTGAGTAGTCATCCTTGGTCTGATTAGTCACCCTTCTTTCACCCTTTGTCCTACACCTGGTTAGGTTTACATATAGAGAAAGTTTAAGAATTGTCGAACATGGTGGGGTAGTCATTAGATTTGATTATGTCTCTGCATGGTTGTAGAACAACCATGATATATGAAGATATTTTGCAGGGCCTAGTTCTCTGTGGGGTGAACACTGTTCTAGGGTGACCACCTAATCCATGTCGGGGGGGACGACACTTTAAACTACTTCAGATTTTATAAACTACTTTAAAATTAAGGGTCCTGTGTCTGGCTAATTAGTTGTTCTTGTGCTTTTACTGTTTCCTTCCTCGAATGACTCAACTAGCTGTTTCACATATATGGTTATAGGAGACTATCCAATCAGCACACAGAAAGTTCTCAGTGCTAAAGTGAAAACCAGGTGCTTTTCATTGAAATGGTAGTTTACAAACACTGTCCCAGCTCATAGTGTGCCCTCCGTCATGGATCAATTGGTCACCCTACACTGTTCCCATATTCTGAAATGGGAATGGCGGCACGCACACTGTTAAACCGATTCATTTTGTGAACATCAGGATAAAGTCAAACGCTTTCCTTGGCCCCCATAGCCACAAGTGTGTGCTGTGCATGAGTGTTCATGTCATAATGGGCTACTGTGCTGGTGTGTCTGTTTCCAGAAGGAGATCGTCAGTCGGTACTACGGACCACGAAGGTCCGGACCTCCCTTAAGGGAGACAGCAGCTGGATCCAGGCGCGCTCAGAACCACAACCTGAGCAGCAGAAATCATGGTAACCCAATCACCCTCTACGGCAGTCGTTCACGAGAGCCACCTCCCACCCACCCATCCAAATGTCTGTATTCAAGCGGGGCTGCTGATCAATGTATCTCTTCCTTTCTGCAGGTTAGCGCAGGTGAAGGCGACACCTCCCATCTCAGAGCTAAGCCCCCCCCCCTCTCCCACTGCTGCCTCAGCAGCTACTGATCCCAGCTCTCCCACCGCCACAGAGGTGTAAGCATTCAGGCTTATGTAAAACAGAACTATAACGGGGGGCGCATGCCATAATGGGGCTGGGGGAGAAACACTCTAGAATTACAAGATAAGTTTTTAGTATTTTTTTAACACTACATACATTTATTTAGCCGACACTTTTATCTAGAGTACTAATGAATTCACCTACCTTGAGCTTTGACTCAACAACACCCTTTTCATCACAAGTATAGAGTTTAACTCACAGAACCAAACACAATCCTGAAAATAAGCAGAACAAATGACTCGACGGATCAGACTTACAACCCTGTGATTAAGAAACTTGTGCTTTACCATCTGAGCTAATCTAGTTCTATGGCAATGCTGCAGGTGGGATTTGAACCCGCATATAGAGCCACCACTGGGTTTTGAGTCCAGTACCTTAGCCACCTAGCATCAAGCACAAATGGGATGTACTCAGGGTACTAAATATACAAGAGAAAAGTGAATGATAGTGATTTCTTCTTTTTTCTGTTCTGTAGCCCCAAACCATCTTCAGGTTACCTTATCAGGTAAGACGGGTCTCTATCAGAGCAGGAACCAGATGGAAATAGCCTTTCAGAGCATTGAACTCAATTATAACTTTGGTCTTGCAGGGGTGTGTTCACGAAAACCAACAATGAAAAAGCACCTGCGTTCAATGGAACCAGGTAAGACAAATGTTAAGACCCCACAAAGGTATTTTGTGAAGTGGGATGCTGCTTTTCCTGTAGAAGATTTTAGCAAGGAGTCTGATTCATGTCCGTTCTCTCTTTCTGTCAGTGGCCCCTCCAGCGCCATCCTTAAGAAGCCCACTGGCAGCTACAAGAAGATGTAAGTCATATTTTGTCTGCGTGCTCCGTGTGTTTTTTTTTTACCGCAGTGGTGTGTTCATGTGCTGGTGTGGCTGCCTGATTATGAATGTCGCACATGTGTGTTTCAGAGCCCCTCACATTGTCCGGTCAGGTAGCAGCAGCTCCTACCTGGATGATGAGACGCTGTCTCCTGAGGAACAAGACAAGCGGTAAGGGGGGAGACGTGAAGGGATGTTCCCATGGCAGACTCGATCACATGACCAAAACATCCCAGGTCAAATTAACATAAGACTGGCGTCTTCTCACCTGGGGGTATAAACTGGTTATACAACTGGATATATATACACACAAAACAAAATGCAGTGCCTTAACTTTTCAGCACCTGCAGCATGTGTAGGCCATTGAGACAGAGTAACTGCAGTATCCAAACCCAAAGAGTCCCAGCAGAATGACTCCCTCTCAGGAATGTTCTTATGTTGAAGTTGCTGCTCACTGATTAGTATTGTTAATTTCTTGCTTTGTTCAAAGTCATTCTGTAGCTCCTGCTCCAACACTGCTTACACCTATGCCTGGGAATTCGTTGGCTGCACTTATGCCTTATCGACTCCTAGACAGCATGTATGCTTGTAATGCATCACCTTCCCATTTTTCCTCACCCTCTACTGTTGCGGCTGTCAGGACGGAGGCCGCCAGCAATGTGCTCAAGTCGTCCGCAGCCCGGCAGCGCTCATACGTCCTCTCAGCAGCTAAGAAATATGAGTGAGTGGCTCCGCCAACCTACTGCATCCCACCTTACCTTTGTTTACATCTGCTGCAGACACCCTGCTGTCTGTCCCATCAGTCTAATGTTCAATTTCTGCTTTTGCCCCGTTTCTGAATTCATAACTTATCTCACAGGTCCACAGAAAAACCACAAGATGCTGGTCTGCCGTTCGTGGCTAAGCGGTAACCCAGCTGCCTTAAAGCATTATTATTATTATTATTATTATTATTATTAAGGGTCCAAAGCACGTAGTGCTATGGAACCTTATTGTTTTTGTTAGGATTATTATTATTATTATTTTTTTCTTCCCTAAAACTGAATGCCCAGCCTAAACCGTAAGTCCTACGCCACCCAAATATGGTAGCATGATTGCAATTCCTACCCACTACTCAGGTTGTCCGACCCGTCCGACACAGCCTATGACTCAACCCCAACACGTTTTGGTCGATATCTCGTGTCCTGTAAGTCCTACTTTCAAAAAAAAAATTTCTGCTGATACAGACAGCCCTGGCCTACCAAAAAGTCAATGGGACCATGACCTACTCCGCCTACTTAGATTTTTTGCTAATTTGCATAAATTGCAAATCCTACTTTTTCCTAAAAGATCTTGGTTTTCCTA
>JABFEA020000002.1:22574070-22604946 GCA_019775915.2 Cyphomyrus plagiostoma
TCTACTTTTGCACGACACCATATGACCGTCTCCTGGCCCGTCCATAAACACTGCTAATAATTACCATTAGAATAATCATTTAATTAATAATTACTAATTATGTTTTTTTCTGGTACCAGCTCTAAAGATGCTAAACTGGTTGAGGAACTGAAAAAGACCCCAGCCGTTAAGGCCGGGTAAGAACATACATTGATAATTATAATCAGTGTTCAAAATGACCACTGATCTTTGCAGGTCCCATAAAAAGCATGACAAACTACAATGGCATTCAGTCTTCTTTATTATTGACAGTCCTACACTCCCCTCTCATTTTGAACTATGATTATAACTATAATTTGTTTTACCTTCCTGCAGCTCAGCGGAAACATCAAAAGCTGTGTCTGATTCCAGTTCTGCAGCTGCCCCTTCATGCAGGTAATGTGAATTCCCTTCCCAGTCAGTTACCCCTCCTGTTCCCTAAATCCCCCTTTAAGTGCATATCCCTCCAGATGATAACTCTGCTCTTTCTTTCTCACAGCCTCAAGCCATTGGTGGAGCAGAAAAGCCCTGCAGTTAATACAAGGTAAGGATGTCAAGAACGTGAGGTGAATCAGTCATCACACCATATGGCAGGCTGCTGTAGTGCTCTGAATGGATAAGCGATCATTTAAAGTATATTGATTAATATTAATCATTCTGCATTTATTGTCCTGTCTAACAGCTCTGCAGAAACACCGAAAGTGTCCCCGGCTGTTGTTCCTGCCCCGGTTGTCTCCACCAGGTAGAGTTAATGCCCCTCTCATGGCATGCCCACCTTACTGCCCTGGCTCACTTTGTTCCTCTACTTGTGCACAACATCCTATGACATCCTCCTCATGCTCTTTTAAATAATGATGTCAGCTAATTATAACAGTGTTTTTTTTTTATCCACTACCAGCTCTAAAGATACTAAACAGGTTGTGGAACAGAAAAAGACAGACACCCCTCCAGTTAAGACCAGGTAGGGAATATATGTGATTAATGACTCTATTTCAAAAGGCATCCTTTACCCCAGTGTCCTCAGCAAGGTAGCCCCTGTCTCTTTAGACCACAGAGACCCCTGCTCTCTTTCCCTGTTCATTTCCCCCAGATCCCTTCCTGCCATCTCTGCAATCTCCTGTAGCTGCAAACTGTGTTTTTTTTATACTAACTTAGTCCTGCAACAGGAAAACAAAAATGCAATTAACACCAGCGGCCTGTATTAAAACACGATTTCTTGCTTAGCTGGATAACTTTGTTGGATTTAAGGTATCCCAGTTGAAATAGACATTATATTATGAAATACAAATAAATATAAACATTAAATGAATAAATATCAACAATATTCATAAATAATTCCAATATAAATACAAGCTAAATTATGTTTAATAAACAAATGAAAGAATGGCTCCTACAGTTCACTTACATTTTCCTCAGACTACCTTAAATCTGAGAAGTTTTCTAGCTAAACCAGTAAAATCCAGCTTCATGATACAGGCTCAAGGTAGGGCAACACAGTAATGCCACATTAACAAAATGCACATGACAACAGCAGGTTTCACGTGAGCACCGGCTGCTATCGTGCTGAAACTCCATCAAAACTACATCACAAACATTTCATTTAGAGAAAATACAGCAGCAACAAAAGGCCCTGCGCCAGTTTGTGGATCATGTGACTATGTGTCAGTGTGTGTAGTGTTAATGTTGTGATTGTGTACTTCCCACAAACGAGGATAGTGCATTGAGAATGTAGACACCGCACATGCATCTCTTTTGGCTTCAGGCTTTAAGCCATCACGTAGCTCTGTATGATAATTCTCCGTCTCCTTATTGCAGTTCACCTGCTAAAGCTGAACGAGCCCCAGAGCCCAATAAAAACTTAGACAATCAGGATCTCATCTCTCTGGCTGAAAGGTTTGTTTAAATAAAGTACCATTCATTATTATATTCATATGTAGCAGTAGTGGCAGTTTTTTGTTTTAGTGAGCAGTGTGGGTTTTGCATTCAACACATTCTTCGAGTCAGAAATTTTACGCTGTACAGCATGATTTTTTGTATTTGCTTAACACTGCTTTGCTCCCTGTCTCCGGCAGTGGGGAAAAGTTTTTAGACCCCCTTTCCAGTGTACCTGAGAGGTAGGTTGGTCTTGTGCTTGCCAGAAACATGCCAATACAGTAACATTTTGAGAGCTAATGTCTCATGCTAAGAAACAGCATTTGTAAAAAATTACACATATGAATAATGCTGTTAAGTATGATGTTAAGTACATTTAAATAAAGGTAAAAAGTGTCAAAGATATATTCTCTTTTACCATCAGCCAGAAGACTCAGATAGATCAGAAAACAAGCATCTCATTGGACATGCTGGCTGATGATGTCATCCCATTCAGCATTAAATCCATTAGGTAAGTGTGTGAGAAAAAGAACAATGAAGCTGAATTAACTTTGTTCTCATTAATGTTCCTCTGCCACTTGCCATCTACCTGTCTCATATCTTGCATTTCCTACCTCAGCAGCAGTGAGTCAGCCACAGCCAAGGAACCCATTGCTACCCAGAGGTAAAAACCGCAATGTTTTGTCTCGGATTTTCATGGAACTTTAAAGTGTCCAGGAGGAATGATTTCCTTTTTCTGCTGTTCTCTGAGTCCCACCAAGTCCACTATGACCACTACAACATCAACACAAAACACACTGGTCCTCACTTTGACAACATATGTCAAAAATCCTATTCTGATTTATCTGTCGCCATGATATGTATTTACTTCTGCAGCCTACGTGTGACATTATGTAGCTCAGTGTTTCCCATTCCAGTCCTTAGGGACCCGCAGATGGTCCATGATTTTGCTTGCTTTTGCTCGATTTTGCTAAACAGTCCACATTTTTGCTCCCTTCCAGCTCCCTGCCAGACAGTCCACATTTTTGCTCCCTCCCAGGTAGGGGAAATGAGAGGGAGCAGAAACGTGGACTGTCTTTGGGTCCCCAAGAACTGGACTGGGAAACATTTAACTAGGGAGCTGGGAGGGAGCAAAAATGTGGACTATCTGTGAGTTCCCAAGGACTGGATTGGGAAACATTGAACTATAGCTGATAAGACAGAGAAGTATCCTTTGCACTGTCTCCTGTTCTGGTTTGGCTGTTGATATTTATTTGAGAGTGAGCAGTGATTTAATCAGAATTCTGTATCTGAGATTTGGAGACTGTGAGTACATATCTGGTTCTGAAGTTGAGACTGATACTGAGGCCTGTTTGTTTCTGATGTCACCTTTAGAGGCACAGAGCAGAAAGCCAGAGAAGGTCCTTCCAGCACACAGACAGTGACCACATCTGTCACAAAAATCATGTAATTATTTAAAGGCTGTAATTTACTCCATGTTTAGACAAATATTATGGAAATACATTGTAACAGGCAGTAATGTAATAATATCTTCATTCTTAATGTAATAAAAGTCAATAACTGGGCAATAATGTAATATATTTCTGATTCAGCAATTTTTGTACATAATTGGTATTGGCATTATTAGCAGTTATTACATTACTGGAAATTAATACATTATTGGGTGCCAGGTGTGTTCATGTATATGCTGTACATGATACTGAAAAAATGTGTTACAATTATGGCTTAAGTAATATACATCAATAGTTAAAGATTTTAGTCTGATTTATTTTCATTTGAATTCTAATAGAGACTATTATTTGTATCTCAGCTCCACAGATCCCAGTCCTCTTAAAGAACCACCCAAATCCAGTGATATCAGGTGAGGGAGCATCTGCACCTAGTCCTATTTGCAGTGACAAATGAATATTGTCACGTAAAACCATGTCACAGTTTATTGTGATTTGCATAGTTTTTTTCCAAATGTGGTTTATAATTTCATACATTAAGACAGCTGGATGATTAAAGATCCAGATATTTCAGCTTTGTGTCAGAAATGCAGCTTTAAAAAAAAACAAAGTGTGTGCATTTTAATTATATGTACTGTACAGTGCTATTTATAAGTACTCGGTACTCTTCAGTAAAATATGTTCAATGGAGGACGAACTCTCCAAAACATTGCAAGTTAGATGCTTGGATAACATAGTCCAACCTCCACTAAAAAGTATTCTGTGTTCAGTGTCATGGATCTGTTTGACCCTTTTCCTGTGGACCCCAACAAAAGGTAAAGGCATTGGCATTAATATTTATCCTTTGTGGGAAAACTTAGACCATACATGTTATCGGAATTATAATCAATAAATACTGCGTTTTAGATCCACAACGCCAGTTTCTCCATTGAAAAGAACAGAGGACAGGTGAGATCTTACCTGTTCCATTAGTCCTGGTTTCATCTAGGAGCACAGGGCAGTGAATGTTATTGAGGGTAACAGAAATTAAACAGAAGACAACAGAATATCAAAGCAAGACTGGAGCTGAATGTGGTATTGACTAGACAACTAAATCCTTAGGAGATGGTGCTCTGGATAAACTTGCAGTCGATGTCATTAATTTTTTGCATCGCCTTTCAGCTTTGAGGAGGACCTTAACGACCTCTGTGATGACCAGGAAAATTTCACTGTCACAGTAGAGAAAATGTAAGTCAACTTTCTTCCTCAGAGCCTAAAGGATTATCCAATTGACATCACTGGTTAACCCAGTGATAAAAATTTATCTGAAATTTTGTACACCATTACTTTTATAAGTAAGCAGAATTGTATTGATTTATTATATAATTAATAACTCACAGTCCAAAGGAACTCCTTAACCTTCACTTGAAGTAGATTCCTTCAAAGTGGGGTGGGGTGCTAGTAATATTGTAGCCTGAACAGCTGTTTTTATTGCTTAAGAGAGAATTTTATTCAAATGAACTAAAACTTTGTATATTACAATTGTAGACACAGGTGACTGCTTTCTGTAAAACAATGTTAAGTAAATTACTCAAGATGTAGGCTATGGTTGAAACTGCATCCTTCAAGCCAAAAGTCACTATGAACTATTTTTGAATGTTCGATTGAACAAAGTATCAATTTTCGTAGTTGTCTAATATTTCTGGCTAAATCATTGTTTTCTGAATTTTGTAGGAAATCTTGACTGTAGTTTTCATGTAATGGGCAGCAAGGTGACCCTGTGGATGGATAATTTGAATGCCTCAAACATTCAGGGTTGAATGGATTGCATCCCTCCTGTGCTCTGGGCATGTGTGGTGTCTACATATTCTTCCTGTATAGGTTTCCTATACAGGTCAAGTCAATGTTTCTCATCCCAGTCCTCAGGAACCATTAGACATTCCACACATGGGTCCCAGCCAATCAACAACACTATAACAACAACACTATGCCTGATATAGGTGTGTTGGGAGCTGGGAGGCACCAAAAATGTAGACTTACATTTTACCAAGGATCTGGTTGAGAAAACACTGAACTAGATGCTCCAAATTCCTGCTGCAGTCCAAAGTCATGTAGTTAGTTAGCATAATTGGCATCCTGTAGCCTATCCAGGTGGCACTCTGCATAGTACGCCTCAGAGCACACAGGCACAAACTTTGGCACTTTAGGGGATTATGCCTAACTACAGTTAGTAGTTATTTAGCATAATTGGCATAATCCCTTAAGGTGCCAGAGTTTGTGCCTGTGTGCTCTGAGGCGTACTATGCAGAGTGCCACCTTGCGACCCTGAGTAGGATAAGTGGTTCGGACAGTGTTTCCCAACTCGGTCCTCAGAAACCCCCTGATAGCCCATGTTTTTGCTCCTTCCCAGAGCGTTTCTGTTTTTGCTCCCTCCTAACTTACACCACATCGGTACCAGATATTTGGTGTTCTTCATTGGCTGGGACCAAAAGTGTGGACTGTCTGGGGTTCCCTGAGGACCAGGTTGGGAAACCCTGGGTTAGGAGATAGAGACTTTCCGTGTACTTGCTTGTCCACTTGCATACCAGAAACAGCCATTCATCGTGTGACAAACAGACAACACCCATCATGTTAGTTCATGATTCAGAGAACAAGTATGACACACTAATAAACTCCTTTAGCTTCCAGTATAATTCAGTAGGATAGAATTTCAAGCAGTGAAATGTCGTGGCAACACAGGAGGTAGTATTGTTGTTTCACAGCCGTATAAGAAAATATATATATATATATATATATATATAGTGATTGGTCAGATATGCTATGACCAGGTTTGTTGGAGGGGCATTAATTCCTTGTAAGGTTTAGGGGGCCCAGGACTTTACAGGGGACCTTGAATACATACAATTTATACATAAAATATGGCCCCAAAGTGGCATTTTGTTAGAGGGGCTAGAATTTCTCCATACAACCGTGATAAACTGGGACAGTCAGTATAGCAACCTATAGGCAGAGACAAAACAGTTCTTTACAGATGCAGTTACAGTAGAACCGTGGTAAACTAGGGCAGGGACACGCCTCTGACTGGAATATCAGGAGAGACTTGGTGTGCCGTAAGTCACACTGCCATCTCAGTTATTAACCACAGGTTCTATGAAAGTAGGAGTGCAAGAGCAAGAGGCTTAATAAGAAAAAGACGGCAGGGCAGAGACTTATATGCTCACGGTGTACCTACACGTTACTCCTGGACTGCAAGTGTAATCCTCTGCTGTCTTCTCCATTGCAGTGAGCCACACAATCCGTCACCATATCCAATGGACAGGTAAGTCTCTTTATTCCTCAGTGTCAAAGTCATCTTTTGATTGCTTGTGAGAACTAAACATCCATTATGTGTGTAGTTCTTGTTTTATATGGTTGTTTTATCGTGACATAAAGCTTGATGGGAATGCTATCAAGCTTGTACAGCTTTTTCTAGTACAGAAAAGATATTACAGTTCTTAGGAATAACTGTGTGGCTTCATAGATGCAGTTGTCTGCAGATACACTATGTAAAGTTGCCATCATCTCAAAGGCCATTGTAGTATGAATACATAATCACTTGTGGTTTCTAACTAATACGTGCACTGTGTTTAGTCATAACTGTAGATTTTAAAGTTGCCTCTCCCTAAATACACACCCTTAAATAGGTCAACACTGGTCTAACTGGTTTAGATAAAGAACATTCAGACAAATGCAAAGGTGAAGAAGTAGACATATGTATGTATGAGAGTTCTGTGAAAATGTGAGTATGTGGAAACAAATTTTGGGCTTTCCTTTTTGTTAAGTGACAGGACACATTTGGGTTTAAGTTAATTTATGGCTGCTCTCAAATCATAGCGACAGTTACTCCTTCAGAGATGTACCATTTAAGTGGAAGATTTCATATAGCAAATTTTCTGTTTTATTTCACGAATGAAATACATGTAATCTGCATTCAGCATTGTGAGAGTCACGCGTCACTGTACAATGGGAATATCTTCTGAGAAATGCACAATTGGGCAATTTTGTTTTTGTGTGGACGTCATAGCGTACTTACACAAACCAAGATGTTATAGTTTGCTACACAGGCTACAGTATAGTTTCTAAGTTAAGAGTACACTCAAAACTAATGATTAAAGTACAGTAAATACATAAACCATTATAACATGGCTGTTATCATTAATAAGAATTACATACTGTACATAATTATGTGTGTACTATACTTGCAATGCAATGGGGTTGTTTACACAAGCATCACCACAAACATGTGGCAGGATTTTTTAGCTCCTTTATAATCATACGGGACCATTGTATATGTGGTCCTTTGTTGACCAAAACATCATTATGCAGCGCATGAGTGTCTTTCAGTACATTTTGAAATGCATAGAACATCATACTGATGTCATTGCTTAAATTATAATGGGGAAATGTTTCGTTTTTGTATAATTGTGTTATGATGATCTCAGTTATTTGATACGTCTTAGTTCTGTTCTTATTAATTGTAACTGGAAGAATATTGTGTAACTTGAGGGGGCAAAAATACAGTAGTTATTTATGTATTAATTAACCTGAAACTAAGTGTTAATTATGTACCGATGCCATGTCCATTCAAGCAATCAAAAGAGTTCATGAGTTTCATGGGGCTACTATATTTGATCATTATTTGAACTTGAGTAGTAACTGAGTTACAAGTGCTCCCTCCTCAAGTCACTTGTGCTCCCTCGAGTAAAATATTACCAACATTTTTTGTGTGTCCCAAACAGCTCCTTCGAAGCCACTAGCCAGAAAGCCCCCCCCTCGGAAACTGAATCCAAGAAGTAAGTTGAGGGGCATTGCTACCATGTCAGAATTAGTGGGTGCATGTGTTGACCTTTGACCTACAGAACCCATCCACTGGGCAGTGCTCCAGGCTAATAGCTGTACCTTCGCCCATACTCAGGGGTATCGTGCTACTGAAGGAATACGTCAACACGAAACCAGCTACAGGGGTCTCCAACAACGACCTGTAAGTGCATCCTGAGAATCTGCTACTCTATGAAGGCGTTGGATGCTGTTAGAGGAGTTAAATTTAAGTTATGTAGACATTGCTGTCATCTGCTGTTGCTGAGGCAGAAGGCATGGTGTCTTATTCGAGGTTTTGTGCACCTTCTTCCTTTGCAGATTCTCCGGCGACTATATTTCGTCCAGTGTTTCCAGTTACAACTACAGCAGCCCTGCATCTATCTCCAGGTGGGCTTCTTCACAAGCCTGCTATACTCAGACACGCCTTCATTATATAAAATGCATTTTATCTCGAACGCCCATAACGCTTATCTCAATTTAACGTGAGGGATTTCCGTGAGCACTCAGCATGCATGGCTTATTGATGAAACCTATGGCAATACCCTCCTGTCTGCAGCACGTCCAGCGCCTGCACATACTGCGGGCTGCCAGTGGGCAGCGAGGCTAAGATCACCATTGAGCACCTGAACATTTCTTGCCACCCAGCCTGCTTCAAGGTAAAGCGTTGATCAGGGATTCAGGGGGCCCAGAATTTCTAGGTACTCCTGTAGTAATACTATTATTTAAATCTTTATTTGACCAACTGAAGTTTCACACAAATGGTAAAAGCATGTTATTACGATACTTTGGGTATCTGAGGTCGCTACGTCTGTCACTACGAGATAATAGACAAGTCGAGATGCTGGGGTGGCACTGATTAGCACGGCGTCGTATTTTCGTGTACTTGTGGTGCTCTCTTGATGTTGTGTCGACATTACTGACATCTACGGTATATTGCAGTGTGGTGTGTGTGGTAAGCCCATGGGAGACCTGCTGTACAGCATGTTCCTGCACAAAGGTGTGGTCCACTGCGAGAGCTGCTACGCCAACACCATCTAGGTGAGGTAGTCGCAGAAGGCCGGAGCTTCAGCTGAGATAACCTAGGTCGTCATTGTAACCCTGAAATGTTATATAGTGTTGGCTGCCATGTCCTTAACTCAACATCTAGAATACTGGCAGGGAACAGTAACAATGCAGAAGCATTTATTGTTTTAAATGTTGAATTGGCTTGGAAGAATACAGACTGAAAGTTGATATGCTGATTTGTTATCTTCAGGAAATATCTTTAGAACCATCGCTAGCTATGATACACTAACACTGCCCCCCCCCCACCCATTTTCCCAGGGAGACAAAAGATGCAGCTGAGGGTCACAAGCCTTGTGACGCAAGAAATATACTTTGGCATGTTTTTCATCAATGCATTACCACATTCTTGAAAGTAATACATGGATTAATGTGAAAATTACTATGAGAATTGAACCATTACTGCTGGTTATACTATATGGTTCGAATTTCCATAGAGCTATTGTGTAAGTTACTTCAGGAATAGAGGTCTACCGCATCAAGTTACTTCCACTGATATGAACAGGATATATATCCTTTGACCACTGACCACTCCCGTCAACTTCATATTGAGTTGTATTTTCAATATTTGAACTATACTAATCGAACAATATAGTGCTATAAAACATTAATGTGCCTTATTGTTATTGTCAAATCTAGCAGAACATAACTATGCTTGTGTACTATCAATAAACTAATCCACGCAAACATGTTCCACCTTTTTGTTTAATTCTATAAAAACAATAAAATACAGTTTATTATGTATTATATTATACATGTTAAATGCTTATGTACAGACTATATGAAATTCCACAAAAGGGTTGGAGATACAGACATGTGCAATCTATAATAAAACAAGTGACTGAAACAGAATGGTACAAAACTTGGTAAATGGTATAAAAGCTGTAACGGTGGGAAGTGACACCAGTGGGGATGTACACCAGACTCGATTGTAAACTTCAATCTGCAGATAAACCCTAAGCACAGTGGGAATATTGTGCCCTACAAAAGAGGCAATTTCCTGAGTTTTAATTCCTGGAAAAAAGTTTGTGAGCTTATATATGTGCACACCCAAATACAGCATCCCCTTATTTCTGCAGGAAACGACATTCTGTTAATCCTGACCCAGTCTTATGGTCTTCCATCTACACATGGTAAAGCACTGGCTGGCCGACCCCCCTCAAGGGTACAACAGCCGGGCCTCGCCTTAAAACACGAGCCCATGTCACCATTTGAGTCAGTCCGCACTGCTCTTCTCTAAACGCCTCCAGTCCTACTTGCAGCCAGCTTCTGGATGTAGTGCCACAGTAGCCCCGGGTCTGACTCGTTGTGCTGGATCAGAGACTGCAACCCCTCTGCTTGGTCCAGGCTTTGCCAGTAATCCGGGGGCCACATTTGCAGCCAGCTGCCAACACAGACGCGCACACATTTATGTATTTAGCAGATGCTTTTGTCCAAAGTGATGTACACGTGAAGCAAATGGCACATCACAAACCTACATGCTGTAGTCAACAAGGGGTAAGTGCAGCTAGATTGAGCTTCCGATGAACAGCCAGGTACAAGTGTCAGCGATTGAAGCTGGAGCTACAGAAGAACTTCTGACAAAGCAAAAAACTAATAAGACTATTCAAGAAGCAGATGTGCAATATAAGAACATTCAGGGAGGCATCAGGCTAGTAGAGGAGCTTCCATCACCCACAGTTTTCACACTGCAAGTCAGCACCCAACCCAGGATTAATTATCAATGCAAAGGCCTCCCGCGTCGAGTGCGAATTCGCCCACCTCAGCTAAGAGTTGCAAGCAGCCACAAAACACGATGCCGGATTTGGCCGACTCACCTGTCGTTGGCGGGAAGGTCGACCACGCTCCCAAAGCCAGGGGAGGGCAGGGGGCAGCCCATGTGGGAGCTATTCGCCATCCTCGCCGGCGGTAAGGGGTTTTTCTTTGGAGCCCGGCGATGAGCCCGCGTGGCCACCAGCCGCTCATTCTCCCGGTCACACACAAAGCACTCGAAGCCATTGAGATAGTTAGGTCTGCTCATGTCGTTGACTCCCCACTCCCGGTCTCGCATCGCCTCCAGCAGGCGGATGTTGGTAACGCGTCCAGGGAGTTTGTACTCCAGGAAGCGGGCATACTCCGCGTCGTCGCCGTCTAGTGCCTTCAGGTACTGGGCGAGCTCACGGGGGGAGGCAAAGTCATCGACTAGAATGGCGGAGCGCTCACTGGGTAGCCAGTCCGCCACAGAGGGGGAGCCCCTGTACACGGGCACACAGCCCTGATGCAATGGCCGCCATAGCTTCTCCGTCATGTAGTCTGTGCACAGGCCATTCTCCATTGCCAGGTGGAACTTGTAGCGCGCCACAAAGCTCATGAACTCCGCATCCTCTCCCGTGGCCGTACTCGTGTCCTCCAGGCGCTCTGGCAGAGGCTTGTTGTTCAGACACTGACCGTAGGAATCCACCTGGGTGGGACATACAGTCAGAGCACAGCTTACTGGTTACTCTGGGCAAGTGCTGGATAGGAAGTGACGCTGAATCAGGTGACAGGAGGCATCAGTGAAAATCTGAACACAAGACCTCCGACTTTCAGTGGGGTCACTACTATTGAACTATTCAAGATTAGCTACCATTCAGCTCTATAAAGCATAGCAACTATGCAGCTACATATGAACTTTTAAATGCTTTGGCGGCATTGTAAATTAGCATTGTTGCCTCACAATTCCAGGGTTGGAGGTTCAAAGCCACCGCAACCATGCTGGATGAATTTGCTCCATCCGTGTGTTTTGTAAGCTTCTTTCCTCTGAGCACTTCGGTGATGATGTGCATGATCTGTGAGTCGCTAGCAGGGACAGACCAAACCACAAAATTTTTCTACCTGATTCGATGCAATGCGATGATAAAATTTGCTGACCGAGGATCGTTCCACCAATCTAGTCACACTAGTGTTTGAGCGCCTAAAAGCCTGCCTGGTAGTGGTTCATGTTCTGCTATCTATAATATAAACATTTAAATTACAGGTGAAAAATACATTGTTAGAATCAATTCTCAAAATGAAACATTCAGATTGAAAAAAAAGATTTCAGTATAGATCTACATCCTCGGTTTCTAGCATCCCATCAGGAGTGCTCCTCTGTGTTGTGCTGCCTGAGAATGGCAGAAAAGCAGTAGGAGGATGGATGGATGTATGGACAGATAGAAGCTCTAAATTCATGAGGAATAATACAGTTGATGTGAGTAACTGCTTGGCTGCTGGTGCATCCACACTACCTCTATGTACTTCATGAGCTCGCGGACATAGCGATCCCGGTCTGATGGCACGTCGCAGTGGGACTGCATGTACAACACGGGGGCCAGACCCGCCCTGCGCCACTTGTTCTTCTGCTGCAGCGAGTACGCTGGTGGGCTCAGCAGGTAGTCGAGCGTGGGCAGCCACTGCAGCGTGAGCGGGTAGTCAGACTCCCTACGGAAGGTGGCGCTGTAGTTAAAGAGACGGATGCCGGGGCTGTGTGACAGGACGTAGTTGTTCATCGGCGACTCTTCGTGGAAGAGCGCCCACGTCTGGTGGGGCAACCGGGGCAATGGTGCCTCATATGCCCGGAAGTCAGTGCCATAGAAGACGATGGCAGTGGTGCGGCGGTGCAGCTGCACCTTGCGGAGGCGCGTGACCATGCACGAGGAGCGGGCGCAGTCGATGCGCTCTGTGTCGCCGGGGAAATGCGGGAAAAGGCCTGCGGTCCACCACAGCAAGATGGGGAGCTCCTTGTTGCCGCGTGAGTCGTTGTTGCCTGGGCCGCGGAATGAGCTCACAGTGGTGAACTCCATGTCTGAAAGGGTGCTCTGGGGCTGAAAGACTTCCTGGTCTTCTGCGTCTAGGGGCTGCTGACTCAGGGACAGTACAGCCCATAGTAAGCAGAGCCCCAGCAAGGCTATCGTCCTGTTCTGCAATCCCATTTCTGAAACACATAAACCTCTAAAGTTTGAATGAATCAAAGGATATACACCTCCAGTTTCTCCAAAAAGGACACAAAAAACAACATACCATACAGCTTAAAGATAAATGGGCTCCTTGTATTACATGCAAAACAGAATCATCTGCCCTGGAGGTTTGTAGTGTATTAAGTCTACTTTGGTCACAAAGCAGAATGAGTGCGTTACAAAACACATTGTAAACCATTGGGAAAGTAACATATTCACAAGTGAAAGCACAAGTACTTGGGTAAAAAGCACACAATGTGGACGCACTAATTTTAACTCAAAAAGGTAAACAACTTAAAAACTGGATGACAAAAGGAAACTTCGAGGGAGTAAAATAAGAAGGAAACGACAAATCCTATACAATTTTGTACTACTCACTATTTTTGGGGTTAAGCTTTTGGAAATCTTTCGTGTAAATTAAAATAATGCCAAATCTTAGTAAAAGTGAAGCCACGTGAACGCCACGTCAAGCCTCTCTCGCATACAGCAACCGCATAATACATGAAGAAAAGCATTCGTTAAGGACGATCACTAGATTAAAGTATATGACTAGCAGGCAGCCGTACTATACTGAAAGTTGCGCTCCAAAGAGCTGCGATGCTCATATACCTGGCTAGGGTAGTGACTGCTGGCAGTAGGGAATAGCGGTACCGACCAACCGCAGCCGGATCCTGGGGAAAATAACTTCAAAATCGCGGGCGTTTCATTGATGACAGCTTGGTATACAGTCTCCTACCTTTTCAGAAATAAGACTGCCACATCGATTTTAAGGCTGATAGATATCCCTCACCATCTTTTCCTGCTGTTTGCTGTGCTAGCTAACAGGAAGTGAGGAGAGGGGGAGATTCGACTGGGAAAAGCTAAGCTGCGCCTGCAGTACCGACGGAGTCCGCCGGGGGCGCACAAATAGAGGCGTGCAATGGGACACGTTTGGCAAAACGGTCCCGCATCTGTGGATTATCCCTTAACAGTATTTCAGATAAACCGATCACGCACGGCTAATAAATACCGTGCAGTACAGCTTTTCCTATACTATTGATATTTCATTTGAAAAAACAACGCATCTTTCTTGCTTTAATACCCATAAAAATCCATAGCAGTTGCAACGGACACGTTTGTCTGTTTAAGTTGCCGACTTGTCACGGGAAAATTGGAAACGGGGCTGCATAAATTGACTTAAATGGAGTTTGACATTTATTTAAGCGCATCACAGCAAGATTCCACGGGACCTTAATCTGTAACCTCTCGATCCAGCCCCATATTTGAAAGTCAACTGTTTCACCAGTAAAACTGCATGTTTGTTCAGCTGATCGATAGTCAGTCTAAACAAGGATCCGTATTGATCCGCCCGTTACTAAAATATAGCAGCCTCAGAAAAAAATAATTAAAAAAGCTAAACTTGTCTGCCTAGTTAATTTAGTAACGTATGTTACTAATTATATCTGCAATAATAAAATATCTTGAGGAGATAGACATTACTGCTGATCTGGTCTGCATTACTCACCACATACTGTCACCAGCAGAGGTACTAGTACAAAACAGCGAAAATTTTTAAACCAAGCTGCCAGATCTTAGGGTGACCAATAACTCCACTTATTCCACCCATTAGAGAAAACATTTGAAATCCGCTAAATATTTAAAAGCAGCATTCAATAAGGTAAGAGTCAAACGTGAATGCGGTGACATGAGGCTATATTTGTTTGCTGTATTTCTTGTTCTGTGTTGTTTTAATACAATGATAAATATTAAAACTACTTGAAAGTATACATTTTATTTTAGTATGACAAGCATGTAGCGTGCATGAAATGCCCGCGCATGCGCGACTCCGCTTGGAGTTTGGAGCCGCGCAGCAACAGCGCGTTCACGCGAAATCTCAGTTTGAGAGTGTCGTTCACGCCACGACACAAGTATCGCTTGGCAGAATGAGGTAAATAATTAGATTTTTAGCTTTAACTTTTTGCCGTCACGCCGAGCGCTCCTGTGGTATACATGGCTTTCGCAGGTATATATTTGTAGGTAATGTTTAGCCCTGGTGCGATGTACGAATCCGGCGTAAACGATGCTGTGTACTAATTAGCATGTTAGCCGGTTAGTCGCTTGCGCGATGTATCGCGAGATGTAAGTGTGATGAAAGTGTCCTTTGAAGAATCCGCTGCACCAGTGGCTCCCTAGCTATTTAGTCAACGTTGTGTTTTATGTCACGTACAGCATTAGCACAGTAATGGGCACATACACGGATCAACTGACTGTGACGAGCTTGCGCAACTGCAAGTCGACTGTATCCTGGCAGATGGTCCCTGCGACGCACTTTGTACTCTGCAAACAAATAATAAAATACTGACTCATCTTCTGCATTAACCGCCTGACTAAACTGTCACTTGTGTAATCTGAAAGTGTGCATTTGCAGGCAGTTCAAACATTTGAAAATGATATCTGGTAGCCTACTTGCGCATCTCAAACACGAACAGCATACGAAATCAGTTTCAGATCCTTATTCCCTCCTTAGTGCTCCATTGTTCTCCGATACGTAGAACCTGCCATGTCAGAGCTGCGTTCCTGAGTGTAAATTGTTACAAGCTGCAGTACCAAATTAAGTGTCCCGCGAACTCTCTGTCCAGGTGGCGCTGAGCCAGCGGGTCTGTCAGTCAGTGTCATCATGAGTGGGAAGAGCTTGCTGCTGAAGGTGATTCTCCTTGGCGATGGGGGAGTAGGCAAGAGCTCCCTGATGAACCGCTATGTGACCGACCGGTTTGACTCGCAGTCCTACCACACCATCGGCGTGGAGTTCCTCAACAGGGACTTGGAGGTGGACGGCCGCCTGGTCACCCTGCAGATCTGGGACACGGCTGGGCAGGAGCGCTTCAAGAGCCTGCGCACGCCATTCTACCGGGGTGCGGACTGCTGCTTGCTGACCTTCGCCGTGGACGATCTGCAGAGTTTCCGCAACCTGGGCTGCTGGAAGAAGGAGTTCATGTACTACTCAGATGTGAGGGACCCAGAGCGCTTTCCCTTCGTGGTCTTGGGCAACAAGGTGGACAAAGGCCCGGAAAGGGAGGTGGGAGAGGAGGAGGCGCGAGCCTGGTGTCAGGAGAACGGGTGCTGCCCGTACTTCGAGACCAGTGCCAAGGACGATACCAACGTGGGTGCAGCGTTTGAGGCTGCTGTGCGTGAGGTCTTGGCAGGGGAGGAGCAGCTGGACCACGCGCTACTGAGCAGCGCCATCGATCTCCACGGCAACCGCAAGGCCCCGCGCTCCTCCTGCTGCTGAGTCCTATTGCTCCCCCCCCCCACCCCCGGCTTACATATCTGCTTGCGTCACGTGAGCTTGAGACCAGCCTCTGAGCCGCAGGCAGGAGCTCGAGCTGGGAAGGGTGGTTCTGAGGCGTGATCCGAACGGACTGTTGTGCACCTGGTACCATCCTGGATTCTCCTCCTCCAGCGGGATGTGGGGTCTAGCACAAACTGCGTCCTTTTGTCTCTCTTGTCAGCCTCCCAGATGCCTGTGGTGGTGGGGCGGTTGCAGGTGTGGATGTGTGCAGGTTATTTAACATGCTGGTTCCTCATTCTCCAGTGCCGTGATGCTGCCTCTTTGAAAAAGCACAGCTCGGCAGAGGAACACAGAGTGGTTTGCGTTCTCATTCTTAGATTCCCTTTAAAAAGTGGTTTTTGAAAAAAAATATTGCATCAGCCTGACAGATCACCTGTCTGTTCATAGGACTGTAATTTTTCTGCAGGTAATGGGGGGGGGGGACATAAAGAGAAGTGAAAGTGGTGAGCTGCCTCTGTGTAATCCTGCGGTAAATGTGACTTGGTTGCCATGAGTTTTTGTTTAGTAATCTGTAGCTGTTTCTGCGCCTGTTCGTGACTCGTTTAATGATGAAAATCGGCTAACTATGAAGGTACTGTATTTATACTACACTTGTTTTGTGCTTTTGGGTGTTTATTGGAGAAAAATGGGCAACTGACATTTTTCAGGGACATATTTGTAATTGGGCCCCCTTTACTCTTACTTTTAAAACAGCGTTTTGACAGTGAAGGCAGTGGAGGTATTTCTTTCGATATGTCTACTCGGATGTTTCCGTAAGTATTTTTGCCGCTGCATGAGTGCGTTTTGCTGCTTGCATGGCAGGGAGTGGCAGTGCGCGTGTCGGTCTGGTTGTGAGTGACAGACAGGGGCAGCGGGGTAGGATGTTATGGGGTTTAGCGAGGTTAGGAGCTGCACTGCAGCTGGTGGTAAGGCACACACACACACACACACGCACACACACACACCGGCTGCTGCCTGTCTCTCACGGCCCCCGGCCACAAGTGTGCGTTTCTCTCTGTAAACGCTGCACCACTTCACCATCTTTCCCCTGTGCTGCTACAGATCTTTTTTTCCCCTGGCTGTACAAAGATGCTGTCACAAATGCCGGCTTGTGCGTCATTGCACGCCCATCGAGCCGACGCCCGTAAATGTAGCAAATGGTGACGTAGTGTGAATAGGCGCAAACGGGGCAGCAGGTAGCATAGTGTAAATAAAAACCAAGCCCCTGGAGAAGGTACTCTGTTACTCTGTCTGAGTTGCTTCAGAAAATTTACAGTATGTCTGGGTGAAAAATGAAAACTTACCTCTGTAATTTTAACTACGGTATTGTAATGAAAAGATTCAACCTTGTTTGTTCATAAAATGAAGTATGGAAACCTTGTACGGTACAGTAGATTTATGTGATTGGGCATTTTTAGGCATGAAGGGAACTGTAGAAGCGAAGGGTATGATGTAAGCATTTGGTTTACTCTGGGTTATGTGAGCTGTGCTGTGACGGTGGATTATGATTGGTTGACATAACTGCATCCATACAGCTTGAGCCATTGTGAGATGTGGTGAGGACCAGTATTACGCAAGTATTAGGATCTGACTGTAAAAGTACGATAGACCATTGCGTCCATTAAGTTAATGGAAGGAGCAGTGTGGCACAGCGGTTACGGGACTGTGCTGCTTGTAGGACGTTTGCAAGCTCAGGTCTAGGGGGCACAACTATTGCACCCTAAAAGGCACTTAAATTCCTCCGTACATGAATAAAATATAAATGTAAAGGGAAAATGTATGTATGAATTGTAAAGCTGTAAATATTTGCTCTTTACGTGATGTGTGAGCAAGAAAGTAACTGGATTGAAATCTAAGGTGGTATAGAAAAATGGTACTTCATGCAGGCGTGCTGGTTTTCTGGTTTTCCATATATTCTGGAAGACCATTGAGGTGAAGTTTCATATGTAAAAGAGAATATAAAGTGCAGTGCCATATGTTTGTGTGATGTCCTCCATCACATATGAGCAACCTGATCGGTTTGCCTCACCGCCTACGATTCTGCTCATTAATAGCAGTGTTATCTTGTTTTTTTTTTTTTTGTTTTGTTTTAGGGTGGTGTTCGCTCAGCCAATGGGTTTATTGTATGAGTTCACTAATTCCTTTCTATTGTAGGTACAAAAGCACTACTTTCCTTTAATGAAGTGCATTTCTCTTCGTTTGTCCTCGTGCTTAACCATTTTTAGTGTTGACTTTTTGTGTGTGTCTGTATAAAAGTTTGTTTTCCCTTGTTACAATTAAACGTTTGGCATGTGCAGATTACTGGCGTCGTGTACACTGTGAAAAGAGGAGGGCGTGCATGATTAAAAGACTGTATCCACAGGTTATGACAGATATGCTTTTGGAAATTAAATGGAGAGTAAATGGAATATAGTGTTTCTTGGGAAATTACTTATGGTATATTTCATATTAAGACTGTGATAATTCATGGATTCAGTGTTAGGGATGCAACTGGTTACTTGTACGAGTTATTAAAGGGTACATTGGTTCAGCGTTTACTTGAATTTATGGATGAGGCAGTAACAGGTCTTGTTACTTATTCTGTATTATGCTTTGTAAGTTGTAAATATCTCAGTAATAAACTGAACCTAAATATACAAATTAACAATGCAATTGTGAAGACTTGAAATGCATATAATGAAATCTTGTGATTTTATGTACCACATATGTAAAAGATTTCCATGTTTTTATTATGCCAGTGATAATACTGTAGTATTTTATCCCTGCAAATGCATTTTTCCATTATACTACAGTTGTCTGTGTGAAGCACCTAAGAAAGAAATTTATAGCTGTGAAAATGGCTTGCAGTACCATGAAGCAGTATAATGAAGCATTACCTCACAAAACTGAATTGCTGTTAATCTTTCTGCGGGTCAGTTTAGTGGGTAGAATGATGTGCTCTGTCCCACATAGTCTGAGACACATTTAGGCTGTTTACAAACCAGACTAAATAAATGAAATGAAAGTAGCATGGTTGGTATTTTTAATTAAAGAAACAATGTAATGAATTGCTTAAACCTCCATTATTCAATACATTTAAACAGAAGTACAAATGGAATCATAACTTTCGTAAAGCGTCTATTTAATATTTTAACTTATTCTGGCAGCATTCTTTTAGGCCACTACAGAAAACAAAGTAGTACTAAATTTCTATTTACATATTTAGTGCGATGTTTGCAAATTCATATAGTGGATAACCAAGGGATCGGTGTTTTCACGAATGGTAATGTATCGCCCTCTAGTGGCACTGGCTGAAAACTATAAACTGGACACTGTGGGTTTGCACTTCAACAGTCTCACATTTCTTGCGACCTGCAGAGAACCCAAGACTCCTACACAAAGGTAGAATCTTTTCTCAGCAAGCTTTGGAGCTTTCACAGCTCTTGATCAGGTGCCCCATAGGGAGAAGAGATACCCCTTTTCCAATCCATAACAGGTGTTCCGAAGTGGTCCACAAATTCAGCCTTGTGTTTGCGCCGCCGCTCCCTCAAGTAGAGCCGCATGGTTACCAGGTGCAGGAAGCCGTACAGCTGCAACGGAAGATGAAGACCTTTGCACAGGGGGCTCCACAGCTACCCGACACAGGCAAAGATCAAATGCTCCATTTCCTGCCATGGCTGAATGCTGGAGTGCATTTTAGAGAACTGAAATAGTTACAGCGAATTACGTTACTGCATACCATAAGCCAGCTGGCATGTGGTTAAACTGGTCACATGATCAGGATTACAGCTAGTCGTCATGAGAGTAACAGTCAAGCTTTAATGCTTTGCATTAGTGTACATCTGTCATCAGAGAAAATATTGCACCTATCAAATGCATTTTCTACAGCTCACGCACACAGACTGCTGTTGTCTTTACATCAGTCACAAAATCCACACAGAGATGGACGATGACCAAACTACACTAGTGGGAATTCAAATCAAAAGACCTAAAACCACAATGGACCTGGATGGGAAATGACATGCACTGGCACAGTCAGCAGCTCACAATGTAAGGTGAAAGGTCACCAAATCTAGAAATCCGTAGCAGTAAATATTTGAAGAAACCAAAATAAATGCGTCCTTTTTTAAGCTTGCTCACACACCAGTGTAACACATTGCATTGTGAGCTCACAGCCCACACTCCACTCGTTTCCATCCGCCTGAATTCTCGCGTTCCATATCACCAAATAGCCTAAGAGAGCAAAGCATTTCATCCAAAGCTTTTTCCTAATGGATCATTCTATTTTATAGCAGCTTTAAGAAATGACCTGGGGGTGGGGGGGAATTAGGATGAAACTGCCAGCAGAGGCTTGTCTGGTGCTATGGAAACAGGGTGCGAGTGCTCCCATGGCTACCAGAGTTCATTATTTTGTCATTTTTTCTGGAATACTGGACGTGTCCATACTGGCGCAGGTCATTAAATCAGATTGAGATAATCTGTTATTTACTTTATAGTCAGTTGCATGGAATTCATCACAGTACACTCTGGGATGACATAAAGGTTACTTAAACATCGAGAGACACTATTTGGTGATACCATATAAGCAAAATAAAGATCATTCAAAAGTAAGCAAACAAAATAATAGTTAATTTAATTATGCATTTTACAAATTCAGACCACCTGTTAATAAAAAAAAAGCAGCAATACTGAAAACAGGAGGTAAGAGGCCCCCCCGCTACCACCCTCCATCAGAAGCAGACAATTTCCAGAAGGGGTGTTATGTGGATTAAAGTGACAGCGGATACAAGTCATTTCAGATGCAATTTCAGCTGAAAATAAGAGCTACTTTTCCCCTGTCCCTTTTTCTGGAAGAATGAAAGTCATAGTGTACAGTGTGTTCCGAAATGGAATGGGAGGTGGGTGTGGGGCTGCCTTTGCACTCCAGCGGATTCCACTTTCTGCTTCACTATAGAGTCAATGGAGGAGAGGACAGCGGTGGGAGGACCAGGAGTCTAACAGTGCATACCTATGCCCTTCCTGCCCAGATACCGCAGCACCGCAAAGTTATAGGTGGTGGACATCACATACGTGAGCTACAGAACACGAGAGAGAGAGAGAGAGAGAGAGAGAGAGAGAGAACAGTTTCAGGAAATGTGCTTACCAAACAGTACTGCATGCACAGTGAGAAGAGACAATCTCAAACTGTTACTAAAATCTTTGGGTATAATATTAAACATACAGCATATTTCTAGACCTACCCATACATTGACTGTTCAATAAATATTACAGCAAAACAAATATATCAGGTAAAAATCTTTTAAATCTGTGACATCAATGTAGATTCTACCTATAAATCCCATAGCTCAACAAGAAGAGCATTATGGCAGCGCAAAGGTCATGGGTTCAAATCCCAGGCAGCACATATAAATTGTACTCCTTTCTTCCACTGCAAGTCACACTGGATAAAAGCGTCAGAAAAAATGCACACCATTCACTTTTACATTCAAGAGATTCTTTGAGGGAGCATGTTGAGCTGTTGATATTCAGACTGTAATGTAGTAACAGAGCTGAGAAGGAGAGAACAGAGGCCCCAGTCAGCAAATAAAAGGCTTGACATTATTGTCCACCTACATGAGACTGGTCACATGCCACGTCACCGTGGTACCCGGGAATGTAATGCGTGTTGTCTGATCTTTACTCACCAGGGCCAGTAGTGTGATTCCTGCTCCTGCAAACGCAGCTATGAACAAGTCATAGGTGAGCTGGAACTGAAAAAGGAAGCAGACAGTCAGTGACCGACGACCCAGACATCTGTGCTGTATCGGCTGACTTCCCATAGACTATTTGCCAGCACAGAGTTCCTCACCTCTTTTGTTTTGCAAGTGTTTAAGAGCGTCATTCCACACACTTTTCCAGGCATCACGTTCCAGGGCAGCAGTCCTGAGGGAAACAGATTACAGTATGATCGTCCCTTTATTTAAGGTCTGGCCAGGACTTTATGAGGCTGTATGACAACCTAACTTATGATTGCAAAGATGCTGCAAAACTGCAATACTGACATCAGTTCAATCTTTGTCACAGTGCTGTGGATAAAGTAATAAGAATTGAGTGTACAGGCGAACAGGGAGTCAGAGTCACTCCTGGAAGTGAGAAATGACAGCAGTGCCGATTGTGGTACCATATTGTCTAGCGTCGATGCAAAGCTGGTTGATGTTTGAGGTCGAGTCGGACAGCTCATCGATGGTGTGGCAGGTGGCGGCCATGTTGTAGAAGAAGAAAACGGGGAGGGCGGAGAAGGCGTACACCGCCAACCAGAGGACGGCCAAGGCGTATGTCACAGCAATGAACTGTGGGCAGAGCAGGGGCACGCCGCATTACTCAGAGGTGATTCCAGCGACACTGGGGGCCCTCGGGGGAAAACTCCATGGGGGCCTCCAACACACCCCGCCCAACATGGTCAAATTTATGACAATAAAGTTATTTTTGGGTGAAGTCCAAATACATAAATAAAATTTTAAAATCAGAGAGTTTAATCAACAGAATTCCTTTATTTTCACTTTACACTGAAGAAACAAAATACACAAATAATGCAGATTTGCCATCGCAATGTACTATGTAATCAGTCTGGCTCAGAGTCCCCAGCCAATTGCCTGCCTTGCCCATCCTGTCTCTCTCCCCCCGGTATTACTATGGAAAGGGAGGTGCACAGGTGCATGACTGTATCCTGGTGTCCATTTTGCTCATAATGCATGGAGGGAGACTGAGGACACTAAAACCATAAAATAGCTTTCACGCTTCCTACAGCCTTATTACCCACAATCCCCCAAAGCCTCTCACCGTGATGCCAAGGCAGCGGCCGCAGACGGTGCTCCGAAACTCCCCAAAAGTCTGCTTGGCAGCACTGGTGGTATAAAAGCCCTCAGCCAGCAGCAAAATGCAGTACAGGAAGAAGAAGGAAGCCAGGGCATAGATGATGTACTGGAAGTACTGTATTCTGTAAGGGATAAAAGGGGAGAAGGGATTACGTTGAATCTACAGCCTGTATCATGTGCATATTATCAAACGGCCATCATTTTAAGGAAGCCTTTTCTGTATTGGGCTCCAACTCATGTAATGGAGATGAATGAATGGCGTTAGGGGGCGGGACTGACATGTAGGCCAGGGTGACGTAATCCTGCAGGTTACGGGCAAAGTAATACTCGATGAGCCTCTCAGTTTCAGTCAGCGCCTGGTGCCCACATCCGCAGAACAGCGCCACGCCCGAGAAGCACATGAGTGTGGCCACCAAGGAGGTATACGGGATGCCCCCTAGGCAGCGCATACAGCAGTTGTAGCAACCTGGAAGTGGAAGAACATGATTGGCCACATCGAAACACATGACATGGACAATGGCTCCCTTAGTGCTTTACAGGCATGAATGACTCTCACACCTAAAAATGTACGACCCTATCCTGATATTCATTTACCAGGCAGTGATTGGTTAACAGTTTTAAAAAAAAAAAGAGTTGCAGTGGCAGCTGCATAGTCAACAACAGGTAGTTGTTTAGCAAAGCAAACCTGGTCACAAAGTAGACATAGGGACTTCTACTTGGAAAATATTTCCTAGCTCTGGTGCTCTGGGTCCAATGAATACTGGTTTTAAGTAAAGAAGAGAGCTTATTGGTGTGTGTCTCATTGGGCTAGGATCCTTTGACTGTGTTGGGAAAGTTGCCGGTTCAAATCCCGGGGAGAGCAGTGTGATGTCATGAGCGAGGACCTTCACCACCGAGTGCTCCAGGGACCGTGTGACCCTGCTTTCTCCAAATGTATGTCGTTTCGGACAAAAATGTCGGCTAAATAAATCAAACATATTAATTATATTTTGCGGAACCAGTAACTAAATATTTACATTGAGAGATTTACTCGTTCACTTTATTTTGAGCTTAAGGCTCACTTCAATTCCTTTGCGCCTCTCACAGAAAGTTTCTAAATATTTGGCCTGCCCACTAGGGCAGATCTTAGAATTATTGACACAACAGAGTAAATGGCTAATTACACGAAACTGCTATATACGAATTGTCTTACTCAAGCATTAAACCATCAATTAAATGTATTCTGCTATTTGAACGTTCTAAAAATAAATTTAGCTGATTTTGCAAGTTTAACTTCTGTCGCTTGAATTAAACCAAGCAATGCATTCAATTCATTCCTCAGTCTGGGCAAATTAAAGGCTCAGCTGGGCTTCAGTCTAATACCCACATTCTGCTATAAGAAGCAGGGTTAGCAAACGCTGTATGGGGGGTGTCTCTGCCAGAACTAGATTATCAATATAGAAATGACATTTAACTGAAAATGTCCCTTTGTCATACCCTTTGGGAACTTCAAATGTCTACAGAGGCTTTGGGAGCAATGTACTTAATGAAGACTGTCATTTTGACTCACTTACTGTGCAATTTGCCGTAGAGATTTTTGTAAGTATGGGGGACGTTTAGCATAAATCCCCTGGCACACATTCATAAAACAGAACAAGCAGAACACAGGCTCTTAGTTTGTGTAATGGTGGAGCACAGACAAGCTTCTAATTCATGCAGACTGCATCTGGGAACACTGGGCTATTAGGGTCACTAGACCATAAAAGCCAGTTGTACCACTGCCAATGACAGTAAGACACCACAAAGCGTCTCTCTTCACGGGTGTCTGGGTGAAGCGGAGCCGGGGATTTATTTATTCGGGGCGTTTTCTCCAGAAGTCTGTGAGCTTCTTCGCTCAGAATGTGGGCCCCTAAGTTGAGCGTGAGCAGAGCCCATCTTAATTCTCCTGGCAAAGCGGTCGATGTCTGTGGCGACAGTAGTGTGAGAAAGGATGGGTGGTAACAAGACCCTGGAAGAGAGAAGCTGTTTTTGTGACGGGGAGACTGTATCCTTTATGTGCGTTCGGGAGGGGGGGGCGGGGGGACAAAGGCCACCAATGTCAAACAAACAAAGGCTGGGGCCGTCTCACTCCCAGGCGCAGGCTAACAAATGCACTTTTGAACGTCTGTGGGGAGGTGGGGGGAAGGCAAGCATGAGGGGAGAATTGCCGTCCATTTGACCCGTGTTCTTGGAACGACAACGTCATTGGCCATCCCACACAGGGAAAAGACTCCCTGGAATTAGTGTTATTATACTGTGGAATATAGATGTCGAAAGCAGGACTGAGCCAAGAAATAAATTCTCATGGCAAAATGAGAAAAGTGTCATTCATCTAACAGATCTCTGAAGCTGGTGGCACCAAAATAAACAACAACAGCAAGAATACTTTCGGGGACTTCTTCCATCCAGCTCAGTTTAACAGGCACAATGCAGCACAGGCCTACATTACATGTGTAAGTGGTTTTACTGTAAATATTTCACGAATTGGTACATAAACAGATGACAAACAACAACCTCAAAATACACTCATTTACATTCAAAATTAATCACAAAATAAAAAAAGGCAGGAGTTTTCAAAGACGATAAAGAACTGGACCAGATAGGCAGCAGGGCGATACCCCTGCAGAAGGAAGATCGTTTCCTTCAGTAAAGTTAAATTAATGAAAATAAACGTTGTACTTAATAACTTTGGATACATTTGCAAAGCAACAAAGAAAACTGGAAGCATCAAATAGCCCATATGTTAACAGAAATATTTCCTTCTAATGTGGGCCAACGTGTAAACAGTCCTGCCTTGCGTGCTGAGAAATGGGTGAAGCTTTAGGACTCAGAAATGAATCAGACGGTGATCCTTTCCCATCTGGCGCACCTCATGCCACACCTAGGGCTTCTAAACTCAATCTGGAAACGACCACTCTCTGTTTCCCATAGTAATTTAACATTAAGACAACTACAGTCACATAGCATTCACCTTTTTATAAATTCAAGATTTTTTTATACGTAAAACACTACGGTAAAGGTTGCCCTTTAATTGTTAAATACTGATTAAAAGCTTGTTTTGTCCATTAACAGTCTCATACATATCTATCGACATATCAAGTAGGTTTCTTACATACAGCAAACAGTATCCTTTTGACCGATCGAGATATACACTGCTAAAAAGAATAAGCAAAAAACACGTTCACACTACGGATTTCAGAAATTTGAGTTAATTTCTTGAATAGGCAAACAAATTTAAATCCACGACAAAAAGACGAACCAACAAATTGACATTGTCAGACATTTCAGACATAGCTGAAGCCTGGTTGCAGTAGATTACGTAAACTGAAGACCTCACATGACCTCTCACACTTCCACGAGTTGAAGTTTGGGGCAGTAGTACATTTTCTGCTTTCAGTAAATTAAGAAAAAATAATAATTCGAAATTTTAGAAATAAACTTTGTTTAATACACACACACCTAGCCGTACATTTATAATTTTACCAAGCAGTGTAACAAACTGAAAACATTGGAAGTTTTTCCCAAAAAGAAGTAGCGACATAAATTGAGAACAGCCCTCAGATTACAATCGATCATTCTTAATTGAACCAAATGTAACAAGCTTTTCTTTTACTACCAAATTAATAAACAGTGTAAATAAATAACGATCAAAAATATCATC
This sequence comes from Cyphomyrus plagiostoma, assembly GCA_019775915.2. Taxonomy (NCBI): domain Eukaryota; kingdom Metazoa; phylum Chordata; class Actinopteri; order Osteoglossiformes; family Mormyridae; genus Cyphomyrus; species Cyphomyrus plagiostoma. The sequence goes on from JABFEA020000002.1 coordinate 22,601,079, forward strand.
AGCAACCTTACCCATATCTCGAGAGAGACGTGAGGTTGACTTTAAAGGTCCTCTCTGACTATTACAGCGTTCAAACTCCCGGTTTGCGTACTACTTTATCAATCTCACTCGCTCTTGTATTTCACGAGCAATGAACAGACCCCGTTGATCGCTGAGATCCAAATCTTAAAGACACAATGTCGCTTTTGAATTGACTACAAGCCCACACCAGAATAATCTGGGTTCAAATTAGAGAACAATGCCGAGGTCAAGGTTTTGCAACTAATAACCACCCCGTAACCAATGAGACCCTACATTTGCATGTTTGTCCTACTTTTTAAGCAATATTAATACACTAGGGTTTTGTGACCAATGTCCTGAAGGGCCCTATATGCAAGTAATTTAGTTCTGCACCAAAGATGAGATTGAAATAAAAGAATTAACTCAAAAGGATCCTGGCAACAGCAAAAATAAACATTTGATTTTTTTGTATTATTTCCTGCAAAAGTAATAATGAAATTATCAACTATATTTCATGTAAATTTGTACAGTTTCGTCCTCAAGGCTCAAGTGACTCACACTCTCAGTAAAAAGGGAAAAAAAGTACCTTTGCTTGCCACTGGGGCTGTACTGTTAAGGGTGTAACTGTTGTACCCTTACTGTAGCTGTAGGTAAGTGTACATTTTCATGTCCAAAAATTAACTCTGAGGAACATTTCTGTACCCTTGATGGTACATTATTGCTGTTTGTACCTTTGGGGTGTTCCTCAGAGTCCATTTCTGTACCTTAAAAGGTACAAATTACATTTTTTCATCCTTTTTTCTGAGTGCACCAAGTTGTCCAACCATATTCCATAATTGTTTATCTCATACAGGGCCACTATGGACAATTTACATATCTTTGGACTACAAGAGGAAACCCATCCAACGCAAGGGAAACATGGAAATCCACAAACAGAAATGGGGGTGGGAATCTGAACCATAATCCTGGAGTTACTAAGCCCCAGTGCTACTCACTGAACCAGCATCCCAACACCAATTTGCTGAGGTTGTAATCATTAATGAACCTGATGTCGAGATCAGTGTTTACTGCAACAAAATAAAAGTTCAATCAAAAGGATGGGATGAAAATCAGCATACACAAGCGTCTCTATAGAGCAAGTGATTCTTATTCTAATAAAACCTAATAGCTAGAGCATCTGGCTTGTATAAAGTCCAACACTGACAGGTTGAGAACGATGGCCTTTTAGAATGCAAAGCAATGTATGCTTGTGGTATGAAGGCATTATGCTTCTTAAAGTGGATTTTGAGATTTTTATGAAAATATAGGACACAGGTTAGGCCAGTACTTCATAAGACACATTGGTGGATGCATCATATTAATATTTGAGAGGCTGTGGGACACAGAATGGATATAGATAGTGTGCTAGGTGTTTTTAGCGTACCTTATGGTTAGAGTCTGGCATGTTTCAACAAAACTGGTTTTGATACTAATGTGAGTATATCTAGTGGTTATAATGAATGTATTTTGGGAGCAAGTAAACATAAAAATGTATCTAGTGTATATGCATTATGGAGATGAAAGGGTGTGTGCGTATGAGATTACAGTGTGCTGGGAAATTATATTCGAGTGACGCAACATTAGATACTTAGTCGTGAGTGTCTAATGTAAAAGGTCTAATAAATTTAATGTTCCATTACATTTACTTGATCGAGACCTCAGAGAGAGGATTCTATCGGAATGTACAGACATCCAGTTTCTCATTGTATTCTGTAGCACAGTAGACCTTGTGGCACATTTGGTTGGCATGTGATGGCCATGCTGACATCATTTTTTCCTTCCTGGCCTGCCCTACCCTTGTGAGACGGGTCCATCCGTCTCCAGAAGAGAGCTGCGTGGTTAAAGGGGACTATGGCTGTGCAAGGGGAGGTGGGACTAAGGCGTGTCTCACCAAATGAGATGCAGACAATGGGGACAATGCAGATGTCATGCAGGCACTGCTCATTTTGATGAAGCAGAACAACGTGGGCACAATGGGGACATTATTGCCTCATGGGACCATGCCTACACTCCCGGGGGAAACTACTATTAAGGCCCAATCTCTACAATGAGTTCAGTGTAAGACTATCAGCTACTGGTGCTAACACTACACTACATCTCCAAGCTGACCCTTTAAACATTTTATTTCTCCTTTACAAAATGTTCTTTTATTGGTTTTTCCTATGAGTCACTTGTTTTATGCTCATTTTATTTATTAGGTATTGTAAAGTGCAATCTGTCCTCTGAAGCAACTAACACAATGCTTCGTGTAGATCATTACATAATGTGGTGGGTTGTATACATCTATGTGTACATTTACATATACATCTACATATACATCTACAGGTCATCTAAATCAATCTATAGGTCTGATAACCATTGTGTAGTATATCTCATCAAAATGAATCAAAATGAAAAATAACAACAGTAATAACAGCTTCCCTAACTCTCCTGTTTTTTCTTTTCTTTTCTCGGTATGTTTTCTCTCCAGTAGTTTCTTAAAGGTGCCATGTGACTCAATAGGAGTATAATAGAGCTATTTCCACAAGGTGGCAGGCTTTCTATCGCTGAGCAAGATTTCCTACATATTATGAAAAAAGTAGCACAAAGTCTTAATTTTAAATGCGAGACATATGTTTAATATGGAAAACAATATGCAGTGCAAATGGAAATATCCTTTACATGTCCTTTTATTTTCATGTATTCGTATTTTACTTTGTTCAACAGTCTTGTATTGGATGAGAGATTGGAATAAGCCTACTCTAAAATAAAAGACACAATACATTAATTACATGTAAGCTTCAGTATTCACGAGGCTTTCTTTGCACTACAGTCCAAAGCTATTGTTCTGAAACAGCTGGTTTTGAAACAGAATCTGTGGTACTGAAATTCCAGTTAAGCAGGAAATGAATTATTCCTGTGTGACAAATAACACAGAATTGACTGACTTGTTTTCTTTTGAAAAAGACATGCAAATGTTCCTTCAAAATAGATTAATAGAACTGCGGTGAAAATTCTTGGCTGGGCTTTTTCTCCCACAAGTTTTACAGCAATAAACACACTCACACACACACACACACACACACACACACACACACACACCAAATTAAACATCACGGCTTGTTGAAATGTACAAAAGAAAAGCTCTTCACCTAATTGTTGTATTCTGGTAGTTATTAAGTGCACTAATGGGTAACCGTATAGCCTGATAATGTGACATTTTAATATGATTAAAACTAGCTGCCCAATCTGGAGCTCATAACTTGCCTGCCCAAATCCATACTTGTGTCTGATTCTCAAAGGAACAGCAATAAAGTGCTTGCTGGTTGCAATCAGAGAAAGAGCCTTGTGTTTCACATCACTCACTCTTGCGGGCTGGTCCTGGTTTTGTATGTCCGGTAGTCGGTGGGCTGGCTCATGCAGAAATAAGAACAAGCTTTGAGTGTGGGTTCACCCATTATATATAGGTGGAGCCAATTAATAGTGTTTCCTTTTTAAATTACACCTTTATTCACCATTTATGTGTTTTTGGAATCATGACCATACAAATGGTAGAATCATGTAAGTAATTTCAACTAAATCTGGGCAAATTGAAGAACACAACCAAAATGTTGACTGCACAAATATCTCGCTCCATGAAACCCAGTGCTTGGTGGAAGCTATAAGTCCTTTTGGAACAGTTTAAACACCTCAGTTCAGGACTCATCAAATCAGTCAGATTTTTGTCTATTCTATTTGGCAGATTTGTACAAATCTTAGACTGACTGTTTAGGCCGTTTAGGACACAGTGATTTTTTCCCATGCCAGATAATAGATTTTCAGTAATATTATAAGTCCATTCAAGGAAGTT
>JABFEA020000002.1:22605046-22616130 GCA_019775915.2 Cyphomyrus plagiostoma
CCGTTTAGGACACAGTGATTTTTTCCCATGCCAGATAATAGATTTTCAGTAATATTATAAGTCCATTCAAGGAAGTTAGTTTTCTTCCTCCTAAACAGCTCTGGCGTTGTGCCCTGCTATGAGGGGAATTTTCGAGACAGGTTAAATCTTTATCACATGTAAATGGTTTGCTTTTTGTATTGTCTTGCATTTTGCTTTGTTAATTTACTTTCAAACACAGTGACCTTCCCAGTCTTTGGCAAGGAGAGGGAATCCATAATATGGATAATACTGTATATGAACGACTAGAACTAGGTTATTCATTGGATTAAAGCTGTGCCATGCATAACCTTAGTCCCAAATGTTTCAGAAATTTTCAAAGTCGCAGAAGTGCCTTACGGCAAACCTATTGTAGACTAATGCAGGGTGTGTTTGTGTAAATGGTTTCCTTCTTTTCATCCTGGGAAATATAGTGTTAAGTATATTTATGAATGATGTACCTTTACTCCCATCTCAGCCATTACTGGCCGTGAGATATGGATGCTATCCAGTGAGAATCCTTGGGTATTGCTGGTTTGACTTTGTGTTGACAATAGGATCTTATATGATGCATAATCACTCTGGAGATCACCGTTTTGGCGTATTGCCTGCGCAGGATCTCCAAGGCTAACTGTTTCACTTATTCTGATCCCACCCACTGCCAATGATTAGCTGACATAAATGTGATGCTGCGAGGTTGGTCAACAGGACTAATTATGTAGTAACCTTCCAGTTTTAAATAGTATAAATGAATACATGTATTTGTGTATTTCTGTTGATAATATATGTCATAACTGTTTAATATTTGCCATGGCATGTATGTGTTTCATTAGCATGTAACTAATGGCTGCCCTGTCTGTGCTGCTGTTAGTATTATAGCAATAGTCAGGTCTGATTGGGGAGCATGCAGTGGTACAGCGCCTTGCTGCATCCACCATACAACAAGACACCTTGGGTTCCCAGTTGGCAACTGCTCCAGCCTGACATGCGATCTAGTCCCACTCTCCGGAAATGCTCAGGTCCTCAGCAATGAGGATCCTGCAAGCTGGAACACCCTCAGGGAATCACACCACAGAGCTGTAGTACGGTAACTGACGCTCCCTCACAATGCAGGTCATGTGCCTCATTTGGGAGTCCCTGAGCAACCGTTCAATCAATACAAAGTCAAACCAGTGGTACCCAAGGATTCTCTGAAGAGACACAGTACCGAAGGAGTTCAGTCATCATCTCAGGTCACTGGTTAGTGTCCATGTCTCACAGCCATACAGAAAGACAGGGACTTGGACCTTCGTCCTCTTACGAAAATATTAAGAGCACCACACACCCCCTCCCAACAATCTCATGACCCCCCATGCTCTCTCAATCTATCTGCTAACTTCATAGGAAGAGTCACCAGAGACAAGAATGTTGCTGCCGGGGTAAGTGAACCTCTCGATGAGGTCGACATTCTCTCCACAGACAGACACACTGCTGATGGCTCTGCCAAAGAGGTTATTAAAGGCCTGGACACTCTCATGGCCAGAAGCCCCTTGCTCTTGAGCCTCCACTTACTCTGTGAAGATCACAGCATTGTTGGTAAAGTAAAGACCAGTGAATCCTTCTTTACCAACAGATATCCCACAGCCATTGGACCCCACAACTCTGTCCATCACCCAGTCCATACAAGCATTGAACAGAGAAGGGGCAAGAACACACCCCTAACAAACTGCAGAATCAATTGAGTAGAATGTAGAGGTTCTGCCTCCACCCTGCACAGCACTCAGAGTACCAGTGCCCAGGCTGGCTGTGACATCCAACAGCTTTGAAAAGTCTCATGATGCCCCACAGTTTGACTTGGTCAACTGAGTCAAAAGTTTTATGAAACTGACAAAGGCTGCAAAGAAGCCCTGCCAATATTCATATTTTTGAGCTCGATGAGAACTGTCAATGCCAGGATGTGGTCAACAGTAGACTTCAGTAACACCAGACTGCTCCAGTCATTGGTAAGCTAGTAAGTAAGTCATCATATTGAGGTTCCTATCATCCTAGCAAGGACCTTACCCAGCAATGAGAGCAGTGTTTTCCTCTGTTGTTGCTGCAATTCCTTTGGTCACCTTTCCCTTCCCTATCAAGTCGTGTTCTGCGACTCTTGATAATATCCAGGGTGACCTACAAGACAAAACCCCTCCTTCTAGGAACACCAGCACCAGAAACACCAACACAACCCACAGCAACCTTCGGGATATTATCACAAAGGGTCTCTCACATTACATTAGAATCAGCAGTCACATCAAATTCTGCTAATTCTTCACACAAACTTCACGTAGACTCATTAGAAACAGCATAATCTCGGAGTTTGGCCAGGTCCAACCTCATTCTCCTAGTAGATGGTAGCGTACTGGGTAAGCTGAATCTTCAGAGTAGAGTCTATGGTCAGAATTCACACACTGGGCACATCTGTGGACCCTGAAATTCTTTAGGAGCATCCAGTGTTCGTGATTGATCTCATCCACCATCAGTCTTCCTGCAGGGATCAGATAGGTGTCTTGTTTGCTTCGTTGGAGCTGTTTGAGACTTTTGCAGAGGTTTTCACATTCATACATTTCACAAGTCCCATTTTGATACTATCTTCCACTTAACCGCCCATAAATATGCACTGTTAGCAAGCTGAGGCACTTTCAGGACAAGAGTTGTACAGAGTATTGTATTAAAGGCAAGAAAAAGTAGCTCTGTACAACAAGCACCATATTGTCGTGCCTTGCGGTGCAACATGGACCAGAGAAACAGGGAATGGAGCCTCAGGGTCAGGGAACGAGGGATTTATTAGGAAAGTAACAATGAACATGGAGAAGACAAGCAGCAACGTCACAATGTTAATGACCAGACCTGGGAAAACATACCTAACGCAGACTTAAATACATTGGACTAATCAACAACATAGTTATTCAAAGTGGGGCCGTAGGTAGCACTGTCTCCTCACACCTCTGGGACCAGTGTTCAAGAGTCTGCCAGGGTTCCATATGTGTGGAGTTTCCATGTTCTCCTTGTGTTGTTGTGGGGTTTCCTCCGGGTACTCCGGTTTCCCCTGATGAACCAAAAATGTGCTGAGATTAATTGAAGTTACCAAATTTCCCGTAGGGTTGCATGTGTTTGTGGGTGAATGGAGGGTGCCTTGTGATAGGTTCATGCCCCATCCTGGGTTGTTGCCCGACCTTGTGTCCATATCCTCTGGGATAGGCTCCGGACCCCCATGAAGATAAGCAATTTCAGAAAATGAATGGATGGATTATTCAAAGTATCAAGTTCTCAAGTATCATCACACAAGTAACAGATTAGCAAGAAATTTTCTAGGTTTGTCTCTCGTGCACCAAATGTTATCCCCCCACCTGCCCCGCCCCCTCCAATATATTTGCATTGTTATTCTTTTGCCCTTAAAGCCAAATGCTGGCTCTGTGCAATGTCAGGAAGAGTCACCCTCCCCAGAGCTGCATCTTTCGCATTATTACGCATAGCCTCAAACAGTAGGTAGAACAGTAGCTTTTTGCCAGAAGCTCTACACATACCATTAGCACTCTGCTGTGAAAAGCATGCAGAGACTTGACAGATTAAAGGAAGAGATGAGACTGACACAGTGATGACAAAATGTGAAAAAGATAAAACTGAAAAAATGTAGTGAGCAGGAGAAGGAGATTTCTTCTGCACTCTGGAAAGTACAGGCAAATTCTTTCACTTACGTACAGGCATTTGTTGTTACAAACCCACCTCTACTTAACACTTTGACAGTTTGAAATACTTTATCAAATATGGTTATGGTCTTTTTTTGTTCTGTTCACTATCAAAGCCCTATCATCTTTATCACTGAGCTTGTCAGTAGTGTCTTCGAAGGTATGAATAATTAAAATCATAATAGTTGAAAAGAAATTTAAAAATCAAAGACGTGGAGGTCTAAGTTAAAGAATGTGAATATTTTTATGCAGGTTTTGTTGCCTGAACATGAAGGTATTCCATGACCCTGTAATGAATAAGAAGCTGGAAAATAGACAACTGTATAGAGCAATAAGACCTGCATTTAAGGCATCATACTTAAAAAGATAAGCTATATAATGTATACAGCACTGGGCAAAAGTATTACACAGCCAAAGAAATGATAATATGTTGATCGTCCACTCCTAAAGCAATCCCAGTGTTTACAGAAACATCTAATATACCGTAGCACCTCTAATGGAGGAGTATATGACCGGGGCCCCATCCTGGAGCCAGGTCTGCGAGGGAGCTTGTAGGAGAATACCTGTTGGCTAGGCTAGGGCTCTAACTCTGGGGCCCTGTTGGGCATAGCCAAAAGGATAACATGGATCTGCCCATCACTTACAGGGCGGGGGGAGGTTCAGATGAAGTGGATCGGTGGCAGTCTAAGGCAGGGGCCTCGGCTATCAAATCTGGCTCTAGGAACATGGAATGTAACCTCTGGTATGTTCAGGTAGAGAGATACTGAGTGGATATATTCGGGTTCACCTCAACACACGGCTCGGACTGTGCAACCAAACTCCTGGAGAGGGTCTGGAATCTAATCCACTGTGTAGTTGCCCATGGTGAGAGGCACCGGGCAGGTGTGGGCCTACTTATAGCCCCCTGATTCGCAGTGGCAATTTCAGGTCCAGAAAGTAAAAATCCAGACCATGATTTTGTTTTAACTGACCAGTTGAGAACTCTGTGACTGACTCTTTATGCTCAACTGGTTGGTTGAAAGTAAATCATGATCTGAATTTTTACTTTCTGGACCTGAAATCGCCACCTCTGCTGATTCAGCACCAGTACAATGGAATTCATTCTGGTGAGCGAGAGGATCCCCTCCCTTCAACTTTGGGTTGAAGGATGGGCTTTGACTGTGTTAATGCATGAAATCCCAGTTCAGAGTATCTGGCCTTTTTGGAGACCTTGGATGGGGTGCTGGAAGGCATCATATCTGGGGACTCCATTGTTCTCCTGAAAGGGTGAGATTGGGAGAAATGACCTGCTTGATCATAACCTGTACGGTGCCCTGTTATTGGACTGCTGGGCTGAACATGGCTTGTCCATAGTAAACACCATGTTCAAACATAACGGTGTTCATAAGTGCAACTGGCACCAGAGCATCCTAGGTTGCAACTTGATCAATTGTTTAATGACATTGTCTAATCTGAGTCCATGTGTAGTGCATATGGGGGAGCTGAGCTGTCAACTGATTGCCACCCAGTGGTGAATTGGATCAGTTGACAAGGGAAAATAGCACCTGGAAGACCTAAATATATAGTGAGGGTTTGCCTGGAGGTTCTAGCAGAGGCCCCTACTGGGAGATCTTCAACTCACAAAACCTCCCTTGCCTGCTGAGGGAGCCTAGAGACATTAAAACCGAATGGGCCATGTTCCTGGACTCCATTGCTGAGGTGGCAATCTCTGAAATCGGTGGTGAACTCCAGTGGTAATGGGAGCTGTCAGGCTGAAGAAGGAGACCGTCCGAGTTTGGTTGGTTGTTGGGACTCCTGAAGCAGGTATCGGCAGGCCAAGGGGAATCTGGTTTTGGAAGTTAGGTTAGGTTAAACTTCCCCATGAAGAAATTTGGCATGGGCATTGCACATGGTTACTGAAGCAAAAAATGTGGGAAGCCATGGAAAATGATTTTCGGTTGGCCTCAAAAAGATTCTGAAAAACCATCAGGCAACTCAAGATATGGAAAGAAGGGCTTTAGCCATGTTGTTTACAGCAGGGATGGACAGCTGTTAACCTCAAATGGGGATATAATCAGGCAGTGGAAAGAGGCTGAGGTCACTGAAGCAGTCAAAAAAGTACTCAGTGGAAAGGTTCTGGGGGTGGATGAGATTCACCCTGAGTTCCTAAAAGCTCTTGATGTTGTTGGGCTGTATTGGCTGACATGCCTTTTCAGCATTGCTTGGGGGTTGGGGACAATGCCTTTGCATTGGGTGGTAATCCCAGTCTTAAGAAAGGGGACTGGAGGATGTGTTCTAATTTCTTAACTGGAGATGAAGATTCATCCATTACTCAAACATCAGGTTCAGTATCAGTGTTGATTCCATCCTGGTTGCAGGACACTGCACGAGTTCTTCACCCTTAGAAGGATACATGAGGATTCATGGGAGTTTGCCCAACCAGTTTACATATGTCTTGTGAACTTGGAAAAGGAATATGATTGTGTCCCTTGGGGGGTCCTGTGGGGCAGGGGGTACTTCCGGAGTATAGAATACACAGTCTGTTGTTACAGACCATCAGGTCACTGTATAACTAGAGCTTGATTAATATTTCAGCAGTGAATTCTAATATTCAGCAAGTCAGACCTGTTCCCGGTGGGTGCTGGACTCCAACAGGGCTGCATTTTGTCACCAATTCTGTTCATAACTTTGATGGACAGAATTTCTATACATAGCCAAGGGCTAGAGGGGCTCTAGTCTGGTGACTTCAGGATTGTGTCATTGCTTTTTGAATATGTTGACTTTATCAGGCTGTGATCTGCAGCGTACAGTGGGACAGTTTTGCAGCTGTGTGTGTAGTGGCCAAAGCGAGGATCAGCACCTCCCAATCTGACATTGTGGTTCTTGATCAGAAAATGGTGGATTGTCCTATCCTAGTGTGGATGAGATACTGCCTTAAACACTGGAGTTTAAGTATCTCAAGGTCTTGTTCACAAATGATGGAAAACGTGAGCAGGAGATTGACTGGCAGATCGGCGCAGTATCGGCAGTAATGTTGAAGCTGTACTGTTCCTTCATGGTAAAGAGAGCTAAGCCAGAAGGCAAAGCTTTTGATTTAACAGTCGATCTACATTCTTACCCTCACTTATGATCACAAGTTTTGGGTATTCAATTCAATTTAGTTTGGTCTGAAGCCAGACTGACATAATTTTTACCATTATTTTTCTGTAGGAAGGAAAACAGCTGTTGAACAACAACTTTCTCTGGGATGAGAAATAAAAGGAAGATTTGAACTAAGTGTGTCATTTCCTAAATTACTAGTTTCAAGATCTGGCTTCTTGAAAACCGGTCTCATATCAGCTATCTTAAAAGTTTTTGGAACATATCCAAGCCTAAAAGAGGAGTTTAACGAGTTTAATGGAGTAGTGGTAATCAGTAGTGGGAATCTTCTTAAGAAATTTTGTATGAATTGAGTCCACAGAATATTTGCAGGAGGAAAGTTCTGAGTGTTTCACAGGAAATAAAGATTCATAGGTGTCATTATCAGCAGTAATAGGTATAGTAGAAGTCTGGTAGCTGTATGTTGCTACAGTTGTGCTCTGAATGGTCTGTCTTAGTTATTTTACTATTAAGACATGTAATAATGTCATCATTCCTAAGAGCTTCTGGGACTTGTCAGTTTAACATTGAAGAATTCTTTGTTAACCTAGACATAGGTTCAAATAGGAATTTAGGATTGTTTTTGTTCTCTATTAGCTTGGATAGACACACAGACCTAGCAGTCACTAGTGTTGATGCTCTTGTTCCAGGCAGATATGAAGACTTCTTGTTTGGTTGAGTGTCATTTGCATTTTAGTTTGCATGAAGCCCATTTAAGTTCACAAAAAGATCAAAGACCCAGGGGGCAAGTTTCTTTTCTACAGTATATGCTTTATCTTCTAGCTACAAGATCAAGAGTGCTAGAAAGCAATTTCTCCATGTTCACATTGATTGAAAGAATGAGACTGGGGATAAAAGTGGCAGAAATGAGTTTCCTCTGCAGGGTGTCTGGGCTCAGCCTTAGAGATAGGGTGAGGAGCTCGGATATTCGGGAGGGGCTCAAAGTAGAGCCCCTTGTCCTCCACATCAAAAGGAAAGGTGGCTCAGGCATCTGTCACAGATGCCTCCTGGACGGCTCCCTAAGGAGGCGCTTCGGGGCATGTCCAACTGGGAGGAGACCTTAGGACACACTGTACAGATACACACAGTACACACTGTACAGATTATATCTATTGGCTGGCTTGGGAATCCCTTGGTTTTTCCCCAGTGGGGCCGAAGGAGGTGGCTGGGGAGAAGGAGGTCTGGGCATTCCAGCTTAGACTGCTGCCCCTGTGACCTGGCCAGGATAAGCAGAAGATAATGGATGGATTTTCTAATGTTAAATTGTGCACTATTTTTTTGAGGAAATATACATACTATACAGATAAATAGTCATAAATATTTTCTTTGACTGCCTAAGTCTTCTGCACAGTACTCTATGTATGCAATTCATGTACAGTACCAGCAAAATTTCTGGACACAACTACTGAAAATCATTTGTTTCCATCAAGATAATGATCCTACGTACACCAGGTTGTGTAGTAAGTATGACCTTGTGAATAAGGAAAGAGATGGAGTGCTGTGACAGATGGAGTGCATCTACATCTGGAAGCTGGTTGAAAGAATGTCAGGAGTCTGCAATGCTGTCACTGAAGCAAATGGAGGTTATTTTAAAGAATCTAAAATTTGAGAAGATGTTCAGATGTTGAACATTTGTTGTTGCAGTATTTCATATGTATTTGTTCATTACCTGAAGGCCATTTACTATATGATGAATAACTGCTAAAATAGAGACAAATGCATTAAAAGCCGGTGTGTTCAGATTTTGACTGATACTCTGAAGCATTTTTTTTACAAATGTAATTACTCAAATAATGGAAAAAGTGCCAGTGAAATCCACCATGAATCTTTCTTGACATGCCAAGACGTGCCACTCATTGGACAAAGTGGATGTATAGAAAAACAAGTTTTCAGTCACAGACAAAATAAGCAAACCAGTCATTCTGCCCTGAAGGCTCCTGTCCTGACAGCACTTAAGAATGCATCAGAATGATGCTCTATTTTGACCTGGGAGCGGTTGGCAGGCTTCTGGTACATAGGAAGTCAGATACTGTGTTTGCAAATAGACCTAAAATTGGACTTCTATATGGCCATGGAAAAATTAAGTGTCACGTCCCGCTCCGAACGATCCTCGTGTGTGCCACGCCTACCTCGTTACCCAGTGTTTTTCCCTGATTGGTCTCACCTGTCGCTTGTTCCTGCCTGCCTGTCTGGTGTATTTAGTCTGCGTCAGCGTAACGTCCGGGAGACTTGTCATTGATGTGTATTGATGTTCGTGCTACCCGTTCCTGTGTTGGCATGTTCGTGGTGAATAAACCCCGTTTCCTGTACTTCCGGCTGGGCTTCCCTGATTTCACCGCTCGACCGCCGGCGAAACGTGACGTTAAGAGACCACAGTAAAAATTTTTGCTTCACTTATTTCTCAGTTTATCGGTGTGCGTCTGCGAATAATATATACAGTATATGTATTTGTAAACTGCAGCCTGGTTATTCCATGTTTCTCATTAATGAAGGGCTTCTTCCTTCTTTTATGGGACTTCAGTCCTGCTTAAGGAGCCTGATATTAACTGTCCTAACAGTGCAGTTCACTCCAACACTTAATGTTCCCCATTCCTTTTGAAGGTCAATAGATGAAATCCTGCGATTCATGAGAAATTGTCAGATAAATTGACGGTCATTTCTAGCATTACTCCCGCCCTTTACCTGACTGGTGTTTGGTCGTTACCAGTGTTTGCTTCACCCTGTTTCTGTGTACTGTCGTTTTAGAAATCTTGTGCCTGGAAGCAAACTGTTGCTCAGTGTAGCCTTCTACCAGCAAAACCACAATTAACCCAAGATTTAAAAATTCTGTTTTGTGCAAAAATGGAGAGTGGGCTGTAGGTCAACACCAAAATCAGAACCACAGATCTACACCAGAGAAAATAGTGCAGGCGTTGTAAAAAAACACAAACCTTTTTTACTCAAACCAAACTGATAACTGGCTTATTTTGTGACACAGAAATTTGTGTGAAGAAACAGGTAGTGTATTGACCACTCCACTCTGTATGCACTTTACTGCATTACATTCAGCTGCTTAACACAATAAACTAAGATATTGTGTGCTGCATGAGAATACCTAACCTGAAACTGCAGCTCGTGAAAACTGTGAGCACTTGAAGTTCAGTGGCTCCCAAAGGGGGGGTTGCCAGATGATTTCCAGAATATGTGAATAAAATTTAAAACCATTAAAGATGCAGGAATTGGCAGTTACCTCCTGATTCAATATTATATTGATACTTGTTTGCTGATTCAATATGCATCATGATTTTTAAGTAGGTTGAAGAGCATGGTCTACATTTAAAGTAAAGACAAAGGCTGTTATGGTACATGTATTAGTCATGTTCCGTTTGGTTACATCATTTTCAGTTTCAGAATGCACAGTGAAACAAATGAATACATTTCTTGATACGAGCATAACCTAGATTCATAAGTAAAGGTTTGATATGGAAAAAAATATGCTAATTATGGCTATAAGTTGGTTACAGGTAGTGATAGAGAACTCAAAGATCCCCCCCATGACACACAAATCAGTGATTTGAGAACATTGTGATTTCCCAAATTATACCAATACTGGACAGAGAGTAGTTGCTTTTGCCAAGAAATTCAGATTGGGATATGTAAATAACTGTGGCTACATTGGTCTTTATTGTTACAGACATATAGTACAGCCCCATTTCCAAAAAATCTGTGACGCAGTGTAAAATGTAAATAAAAGCAGAATGCAATGCAAACTAAGAAAATTATGGATTATGGATTTGATCAGATGGTCTCTTAACGTGATTGACACAATCTTCTCGACGAAAAGCACAGGCTCGGGGGAACTTGACTGTCCTGCAGGGACGTACGCAGCTGGCCACACGATGGACGGATGGGAGAAGTGGAGGGTCGTGTGTCTGGCAGCTCTGTCCGTAGAGGACATCGAAGACATTTACCTATTCGCAACCATGATTACAGGTCTGATGCTGATTGGATTAGGCATTGCCCTGGTTTATAGGAAATTGAAGAAGCCGCTCAAAGCCCCACAAGGCTGGCCGGGATTGGCAGAGCTGTTGGGACTCAGACTATGGCTATAGATCACAAACTGGACAACATCGCTGGGACTATGGACCGCAGACTTGATAACATCACAGAGAAGCTCACGGCTCTGCAAAGGATTTTGGATGACGGAGACCAGCGTGGACATTAGAGGAGCTGCGAAATTACAGCTTCTCGCCCGAAAACCCAAAC
>JABFEA020000002.1:22687120-22715790 GCA_019775915.2 Cyphomyrus plagiostoma
TCTGCCTCTGCTGTCCATGAAAGCTGCACAGCCCTTTATACTGAAGCTGGGCTCTGCCTCTGCTGTCCATGAAAGCTGCACAGCCCTTTATTCTGAAGCTGGGCTCTGCCTCTGCTGTCCAGAACCCTGGGTATTTGTTTTGCACAAAGCCTGCATTTTTCCAAATCTTCAGAGTAATATATATATATGATTCGTGAGATTCTTTATCTAGGGATCATCAACCTATCTGTTCGCGAACAAACATGTGAACCATGTCTGCACAGACAACACTGTGTCCATGAAAAAAACACCATGTAGGCTTTGTTTTTAACTACCATGCCAGTGGTAAAAATTGCATTTTGATCTGTCAAAAAAAAATGTCTGTCAAAATTCACCATGGTGTGACCCCTGGTTTTATCCACATAAATGACAAAAAAAGAAATATATCTGTGATGCTGCGGGTCAAAGAAATTTTAGTGAAACTAAATAAATAAATTCAATGGCAGGGACAAAATACAGAACAGCTGCATCTTCAGAGCACTTTCTGTGATGAAACAAGTCACAGGCAGACAATGTCTCTGGGCAGGGTTTAATGATTATGAGGCAATGTGACCAAGACTGTCAGCATAGATACATAACAACACGGGATTCCAGAAGGTCACAGTGGCTGAAAAAATTAAGATGCAAATATAAATCAAGGTCAACTAATGACTAATAGTGACATACCATGGATAACACTCAGAGCAACAATTTACGTCATTTGAACGCATTTCATAATTCAGTTCCTTTTGCTGGCACATTATTAGTTTTTTATTGTTTCAACGTGTTCCCTTTTTATAGATCTTAAAATAATGTAATTGAAACAGAGGGCTATTGAACCGCAGAGCCATCAGGAAGCTTATATAAACCGGACAATCAACACGCTGGATCTTGCCTGCATGCAAATATGGATGTGCTCTAATTCTTGTTCTCTCTCTCTCTCTCTTTCTCTCTCTCACACACACACACACACACACACACACACACACACACACACGCACGCACGCACACACACACACACAGACGCACACACGTTGTGATGTGTTCATTAAAGATCACAGAGGACTCTTCTGAGAACCTGTCCCTCTGCAAGGCCATGGCAATACCACACTTAAAAGCAAAAGGAGGGACTGTATCACTGGGGAACGGATGAAGCATATGGCCGTTTGAAACAGCGGCGCCTGAGAAATGAGGAACTTGATTTAGTTTGTATCTAGCTTTATCAGGTGCAGTAACAAAGAGCTGACTGACAGGGGGTATTGTAGGGGGAGGGGGGTGAGTAGGAATGGTGGGGGGAGGGAAGGAGGGGCAGCGGAGTTCAGCTGTCACTGTCTTTTTTTCAGGCTTCCTGTGCAGGTGGGCTGAAAGAAGTACCAGCTCTTTCAGGCCGACACAGGCTCCCATGTACCCCTTCATAATGGCCGCTTTTCACCCGGGCGGGCGCGAGTGGGTTGGGGGGGTGGAGTGAAAAAGGTGTCGTGTCAGAGCGGGAGAGAGAGAGGCACAGCCGAAATGAGCGTAAGCTGGCAGGAGCGCAGTGCATATTAATGACACAGGAAGCCGGCAGCGGCTAGGATTAGCCATGGGGAAGGCGAGTATTAACATTCTCATTGTTGACCGATTGGATCGGCCTCGCGAAAAAGCAGGGGATGTGAAGTGCAGCCATAAGGTGACGAACATGATCTTTAAAGACCAGGAAAGACACTCCAGTAACAGTATACAGTCAATAAATGGATAACCTGTTACAATGTTACAATGTACCATTATGTATGCATTGAGGCTCAGTGGGTATCACTAATCACCCCAGGTCATAGTTTCTTCCTGTTCCACTTCCAAACCATGCAGTTATGACCAAAGCAATGTCCCTATATTGCTTGTAATGTGTGTGTGTGTGTGTGTGTGTGTGTGTGTGTGTGCTCTGTTGATGTTCTGGCATCCGGTACAGCCACATCCCCTCTGCTGTCTGGGATAAGCTCCAGGCCTTCACCCCCCCGGAATCCTGCCCAGTATAAACAATTATGGGGGGAATACACTTAAAGATGAAATAATAAAAATGCTTAATAATATGGTAATGCTGAGGTCTTAATAAAAAGGAAGGTCATCTGGACCTTCACGACCACTCCAATTGCTCTTGGAACCCAGTCCTTCAAGTCGTGAACTGTTTGTAGGAGGACACTGAGCGTTCCTCATACAGAAAAAGGTATTTTAGCGATCCGAGAGGCAAAATTTTACCTTGCACTTTGGTCCAGAAATTATTATAAAGTTTCAGTGAGGTCTGGATCTGATGATTGGTGAGACCATTCAAGGTGTTTGACTGTTCATGAAAGTACTCTTGAATTTGTTTAACAATTTGCGCTCACTCATCAGACCATATTACATTTTCTCATTGCTCAAACATGTAGGTTTTGTGCCTTTTTCTACCAGATTATATGTCTCTGTGCATTGTCCTTCGATAGTGCTTTTCAAATAGTAGCACTGCCATAAATTCCTGCTTTGCAAAGCTCACAAAGCACAGCTTTTTTGAGTTTGTGTCACAGAGTTTCTGATTCAGTTCTGCGGCGATTTTTCATGCCATACTTTTGTTGTGTATAACTATCCTGTTAAGTGTCCAACTTGAATTTTTGAGATGCTTCCCCTTGACACATTAAATAAGTTAGCAGTCGTGAGTGATGCACCTACAATTCAGGTGCTGGTCATCTGGACCCTCTATGGTGAAGTGAAAAAGAATGTAGACACGGTGGTTTCAATTCGATGATTCTATACATTAGGTACATCTAACCACAAGGGATAAGAAACATGTAACAGACTCCAGTATGCAATGTTTTATATAAGAAAAAAGCCAACAAGGAGAAAAAGTGCAGAAAAAGTGAGTTGAGAATTAATTTGTCTTATTTCTACCACATTTAAATTCAAATCTGGATTTGAATTTAGCAGAATTAACACGGATTAACAATTTTCTGCATGAGTTATCAATCTCACACACCAATTTTGGTCCACTCTTCCGTCAATATTCTTCAACATTGCGTCAATTTGCCAAAGTTCAAGGGCACGAGTCTGAAACATCTCTTTGGGTTTAGGGTTAGGTTTAGGGTTAGGGTTGAGGCCTGAGCTTTAGGTGAGGCCTGCACTCTTTTTCTTCCATTCAGTCGTAGATATGCTGATGCACTTTTCATTGGTCCTGTAGCATAACCCAGTTCTGACTAAGCTTCAGCCATCATACAAATGGCCTCATATGCCTCTTGAATTCATAGTTCATAGGCGACTATTACTGCATGGTGCTCAGGTACCAACATCACCCCTCCATCTCCATGCATGCATCCATCCACAGGACATTGTTCTAGAAATCTTGTGGTTTGTTCAGATGCAGCAGTGCTGCTATGTTCTTTAAGGAGAGAAGGGGTTTTCTCCTGGGTTTCACTCCAAGAAAGCTGTGCTTTCTATTTTTTTCGATTGTATAGTCATGAACTTTAACATTTAATGTGTTAACAAAGGTCTGTAGATCCCTCGATGTAGCTCTTGGGCTTTGCGATTTCTCTGAGCATTATGTAGTCTGGCCCAGGGCTGAACTTACACCCACTCCTGGGAAGACGGCAATGATCATGAATGTTCAGTTTTTGTAAATAACCCTTCTCACTGTGGAATAATGGATTTAAAATTGTTTGGAAAAGGCCTTATAACCCCTCCCAGATTGATGAGCAGCAGAAATTACTTCTCTGGTATCATTGCTGATAGCTTTTCCCCTAGACATGGTTATAACACAAATTTGAATGCTCCGGACCAAGAAACTACCAGTACTTCTGCTTTTATAGAGCCAGTCACATTTTCCCGATGATCATCTAATAGCATGCATTTTTATCAGCAATAACTGCCTGCTAATTAACGGCTTAAATCCTCAGTAAGAAGAAAGGAAGAACTTATACGAATTCTGTATTTTTCCTTAATTTTTGTACAATAAATAATGGCATGGTGAAGTCTGGTGTATGTCTCAGGTGAGGACAATGCAATTAATCATGCCCAAAAATGTCAACCATGGAACTGATAGAATGAGGATTTTTTACATCACCATAGTTGCCTCATGTTGTTTTTTAACCTCACATTTCAAAGTGACAATCATCAGTCCCCTTTTATAGATGGCCCATACCGCTAATTGGAATTCCATCTAGGACGACTCACTTTTGTAGCCGCAGTTGTGATTTACATCAAAGTCCCTTTTCATGTGGTTTTCCACTATTATGCCTACCTCCCCCATATGCATAACCCCTTACAAAACGCCTTATAATTTGAGGCCCTTGGGCTACACACTGCCTACAAGGACAGTGAGTCTTCTTAGTTCTGGCGCTAACCGGTCTGATTGTGCTTGGTTTCCCCGCCCTCACTTATCCTGCTCTAGCTGTTGCTCAGTTAGATCTCCTGTCAGCCCACTTTGTTGATGCCGGCTTCCTACTGCTCTCACCTGTTTAAAAGCACTGACCCTGAACCTCAATATCCAGGCACAGAACAGAGGAAAGGTCACCCTCATGAAAAAGACATCTCTGGCTCTAGAGTTGTAGCAAAGGCAGCACCTTATACCACAGAGTCTCAGTGGAAGCTTTTATCTGATGCAACTCAGTTTACAGCTGATATATTTCATGGACAAGGCCTCTACTCTTTGTCCATGAATATGCTATGATAGTCATACACAGAATCTACAGTATCAAACACTTCTGTTGATCATTGCTTCTAGGCCTTTTATTATGAAGTGAATAAAAACTAAAATAGACAAATGCCTTAAAAACAGGTGTGTCCAGACTTTTGATCGGTAATGTATATGTGGCAGATATCCATCACTAATAGGTAAAATATGAAGAATTTAAGCAGCACATTTCATTAAAAGAAAGTTTACATACCAGTTCTCACGGTGCTTATATTACAACACAGCTCCCAGATTATTATTTACCTCAAGTGAGACACCAAAGTAAGATTTCCTATTTTAATTCTCTTTTCTTGTGCAAGTAGAAGATGTTTTTCCTTCTGGATAGAAAAAATAATGAAGCATTGTCCCAGCAGACACATGTCAAACAGTATCTGAGTGAAACTAAAGTTACACTTAGACAACGGAAATATATAGCTGTAATTTTATCCCCAAGAACCCTACCCTACATCACTACATCCTCTCAGAAAATCTAGTGCGATAAATCAAACTGAACAGATCTCACACCTTAAAGGGGTAAAGCATTAGCAACAGGTTCCTCCGACTGTTCACTTTAATAAATCATGTCACTATAATTGCCTTTCATGGATCTTTGGGACCATTTTATACCTCTTACTGATTGCTGTCCACCAATCCTGTGAAATGTCGAGAGTTGATTCTGTCAAGTTCATATTCGAAAGGGCTAACTGGAAAAAGGTATATTGACTCAAAGACGGAAGCCACTTTCTTTGTGTCTGCAAATATTCCATTGTTCGCTTGCTGAGAGATGGAATTATGGGTCATTACCATAAGGGGCCAACTAACTTACAAAAAGGAGTCATTGTGCTCAACCAAGCTTGATGAAAATTGATCTTGGACAGATGATTCTGCATGTTCTATTTTGTGTTGCTATCTAAATTAAACAGTGACATCTGTAGTGAAGTTAACACAATAGCCATTTGTGCAAAACTGTACTCCTGTGTGCAGTCAACTTGGACACACAAGAAAAAAATTATTATCATCCTTTATGTTGTTATTACTGTAGGAATGAGCTCATTTTTTATTACTATTACTCATATGATAACAACAACAATAATAATAATACAAAGAAAATGCGTTATTGTGATCCATCCATTTTATATGAGAATTATCCTGCACAGTGTCTTGGAGCCTGTCTCAGAAGGCATGGCTGTGGACACCGTGACCAGGATGCTGGGCTATCATGTGCCACCCACTTACACACTTATGGGCAATTTAGTGATACCCATTCAACCAAGTCACATGTTTTTCGACTGTTCGAATAAATCCACATAAACACAGATTGAACATACAGAGGTAATGTTTATATTCATTGTTGTTGTTATTTTCTTATAATGTGTTGCATATTTGATTTATAAGACTATACATAGCAAATATTTTAAGGAGAAAATCAAGTCTTTGGAAAATGTCACATGCTTTAGTATGTGTTGTTTTTGCTGGACTTTCCATTCAAGTAATAACTGTGTAATAATAAAGTGACTATCTTCATAACCACAGGGCTAAGGTGGGCGATGCTGTTTCACACATGAGCCAATAATCATACATGCATTGTTTTAATACATTTGTATATGCAAAGAAAATATAATATAAATTAAAATTGAATGAATAATGTTTTTTTTTTTCCTGGAGGCTGCCCAAACACATCCTGAAATGGTCTGAAGTGGCTACTGTTTCAAAGTCTCCTACGGCACCTTTTTCTTCACGAGAAAAATCACCCAAAGAGAGGGCTAAAAGAGTGCTGTTTTCCAAATGAGAGGGGTGATTCCTCCCTACTGCTTTTTATAACAATACTGAAACGTATCCGACCTGTACATGCTTAGCATGCAAAGTGTGACTTTGCCTGAAGACTTGATGCCCAGTCCACCATTCTATAGGTGGGAAGCAGGACATATACATTCCGATCACAAACTGATTTATTTTAAATGCACAAATAGCTAGTGAAGAATTTATAAAAAACAGATTCACAATGCTTTCAATGTCTAACTGTACTCTGCCTAGCGTAAACGACACAAAATGGCATGTCTTCTTCTATAAGGTGCTTTTCTCTGGCACAGTGATTTAGCTATAGAAATGTAGCCACTGGTGAGAATGTGTTGTGAGATTTTGGTCAGAGAGTAAGCTATTCAGGATATTAAAATGAAGCATTATTTCAAAATGTGGTACAGCTTCTATGACAGGTTCCAGTGCGTTTAGGAGATTAGATGAATGCAGATGAATATGAATGATGCTGTATTTTATGGCTACATTGAATAGTACGAGTCATTCATGGAAGAAGCAAACCTATAATTGTGTTTTTTAAAATTTTACTTTGGACTGTGTATATTTTATAATAGTCACATAATATCAAAAGAGGATTTTTCCTGTGTATACAGGATGTAAAAGTGTCACTGCAACAGTTTCATTATTATGTTGTCGTATTACTTTTGAGAATGCATACAATACTGTCACTTCTGCTTTTCAAATGCTGTGTAAACTACTTCTCCAGAATCACAATTTTTAGCATCACTTTCAATACTGAAGCCTTATAACTATCCTCCTCTTCTAAACTATCCTAACCCGTACTTGTGCTGTTCTACAGCCATCCCATAGACATTCAATCATAATGCGTTGCTGCCACGGTGACCTCTGTGGAGACGCTCTGGAACACGAGTGTTGGTAAACAAGCTCTCCATGAAAGGAAATCATAAAAATTCACCAGCTTCCTTATGCATGACTGCAATGCATTGCACTGCTCAGGGAATGTTATTACTCTCTACCGCAAAATATACATTTATATATACTGTGGCCCTGACACTATTGGGATTAAGCTGCTGTACATGAACAGACTATAAAAACATGGCATTTACACGTAAAAAGCCATTCATATTTATGAAATATTTTTCTAAATCAAATATGAACAAAAAATAAATGTACTTTATATATATTACCCTTGAATCAATGATTTATAAAATGTAAATCTTATAATTTATTTATTTTTCATATTTATTTCTAGTGCAGAGATACTCTAGAATTTATGAGCTGTAATCTGAAATGTCACAGAAACTATACACAAGTTGATCCTGTGAATATTAACTATGTACCATTATATTACAGTTAGTTCTGAACATTGCCAGCCTAAACTATCAAACGACAAACCATTCTTTTGAGTTGGCAGTAATTTCCCTTTTCATCTGAAAAACAGCGATCTTACTCTCTACTCTCAATCTGATTTCCCTCATAAAAGGGGAAAGGTAGGAGGAACAGTGGGTGAGTCGCTCACTCCAGCATAGAAATGCAAAGCAATCGCATCCACACTCCTCTAAGAGAGAATCCCAGAGGTTTAATTATCTGGATTGTCAATCAAGGTGAAAATAACAACAAGACCTGACACAACAGACAGTCTTAGTCATCAAACATGTCAAAGACTGTCAGAATCAAAGAGGTGAGAGACTGTGCTGTCGTAAATGCAATAAAATGGAGGGAAAAGGAAATGTTTTTGAAATCAAACATACGGATGCATTTATAGTGATAATGAATCAAATAAGTTTCACCACATATCCCAAAAAAGGAATAGAATGACTCCGGGGTTAATACATGGCACTAGACAAACACTGGCAGAATTCTGTTTCCCAGAATCCCACATTTTCTTTAGAACATACACTAACTTTAACGCTGCATCACACTTAGGGCATGCTGGGACATGCATTCTATGTGGTCATTTATTTTTTGACTGCAGTAATGGTTTGAATCCTTCGGGGGGCAGTAGCAGTGGCATGCTGTGCCAAGGAGCTTGGATCCTCCATTCACCGTATGGTAAGGCATAAAATGGAGATCAGCGTCGAGCCAGGGGCCGCCTCAGGTCTGACCCAGGGTGAGGGCTTAGGGATATCATTTTATAGAGTACGCCCTAGTCGTTTCCCTGAGGTCAGGCCAGATGGTAATATCTCAATTTAGCTATTGATGTAAGTTTCACTTTCATCCGCCCGTTTCTCTTTCTGAAACAACATTTGTGCGGACGGTCTGTCATTCAGGGCTCGTCTGAATAAATGGATGAGTGGCATCTTAGGGATGTAACGACAGACAGCAGCCTCCACCCACGTGTGAGAATGTACTGTAACGCACCACATTACTGGATTCTTACCCGCTCTCACAAATGCTTAGCCTTCAGAGTTTTGGATATTAAATCACATCCATTTACATTTTATTTAGCAGATGTATTTGCACATTTGCAATTGAGAAGGCGGGGTCAGGCAGACCCTGGAGTAGCTATGGTCCTGCTTAGGGGCTCAATGACAAAATCACTCTGTTGACCCTGGTGACCTTCCAATCATAACCACAGCACCCTAATTCCACCTCATGCTAACTGGGTGTAGTTCCCAGCATTCGTTTCACTTTTTTATGCCATGAAACCTCTTAATCCAACCATGTGCCAAGTATCCATTCAATTGCACAGGTGGTATCAGTTAATAATTCAAATCCCAGTAGTACCCAATTAATCAAGCAGGTATGTCAGAATACTGAGAGCAATATATGCATAGATATGTGCCTGTTGAAATCTTTCACATAAGCACATTAAGTGACTTGTTTTTCAACATGTTTACGGGGTGGTCCATTACACATTTGTAAATCTTGTGTAAAGGATAAATATATATACACAAATAGGGGCAGGCACAAGCTAGACTGTAGAAAGTAAGCAGAAAAGGCAAGAGGAAAAAAATAGGAAAAAACAATTCAGTCAGGAAATTCTTGCAACAATAACATTACTTTCCTTGCCTGATACCAAAACTGAAATTCACTATTAGTTTAAGAAAAAAGTGTACATACTATATATGCTCCTCCACAAATTCTACATGTGTATATATTACAAAGAATTTACGCAATTGATCAACTTAGAGTAAATGTTCCTGCAGATGCAAAGAATGCATTAGATCAGAATCACACCTCAACCTTCAGCTCTTTCCACTAGACAATTTCAACTAATATTGTCTATTATAAATCTACGTGTATGGAGCAAAAGAGCAAGAAAAAAACCCCACTGTTTTAAATTTATATTTTTTTAAATTAGCTTTGAGAACATAAAGATAATTCCTGGACATTAGGTGCCTACAGGGACACCTTGAGGAAAACTACTGAAGTGCAGTTAGATCGCTCTGATCGTCATATATGGTCAGAATCGTTAACATTAACAACAATAGCCTGCTTATTAGACCTTGAATGGTATTTTAATTTAAACAACTTTTTATAGAAATGATACGATATGTACATACTTGCCATGGTTGAAGCAACTGTCACCTCAGTTTCATAAACTATCGTAGAAAATAGGTTTGATGGAGGACCCAACATTGCATAAACGGTAAGGGCTCATTCCACCACCTCACCTCAAGGTTGGCTCCAAGGTGCTTGTATCACCTCATCACGTGATATACCACTTCATTTTTTATTTTAGACGAAATTTCCACACGCCTCTCGAGGTGTTCCAAGCATTTGCCTAAGCATATAATGTTTGGCGAGCTTGGTAAATTGCCACGTGAGAATCGATGCCTGAGAGGCTGTCGCATGAATTACCGGGCGTCTTCCACGTTGCACCGTCACAATAAAATGGTATAATTTAGCGTGCACATTTACGGAACCTCAATAAGCAAGAAGTCCTAATAAGAATGAAAGCCGACACGGGCACAAGGATTCTTTCGCGTCCCCAGTCTTTAATGTATGAGACTTTCCATTAAAGAGGGGCACTTCTTCTAAGGCAGAGCTTTTAGGCTGATTAGTTACAGGAATGGAAAAAAAAGAACGACCTTCACCACCCCTTCCCCCCCCCTACACTCGCCTGCAAATGTTCCCTACTTAATATTCCACTGCTGCAGTACACAGCCATCTCTCATTTTACATCATAATTATTATTAGGAGAGAAGAAGGGAAAAAAAAAGCTAAATCTGCATGTTCAATTAGAGCTGGCCTGATGTGGGATAGATAATAATACATGAGACTGGCTAATGTCCTTGCTTCTGAACTTATCCGCAATTGATGTTGGGAGCTGGGAAGAGGAGACGGAAAAAATACATACTCTGTAGGGACACAACTGTTGAATCTGGTTATTAGGCTGGTGAGACTCACTTTCCAGCCGAGTGTGACTCTGATTTAATGACCATTTTTTACTCTCAAATCTCCCTGATGCCCAGCGAGATTAATTTCAGACATGCAAGCAGGCAAGGGGTGTCAAGTTGGAGCCGCGTCTTTGATCAATTCCATTAAAGCTGTACATCACCATGCTGAAGTCTAAGGAACAGAGAACAGGGAAGACCCCCCCCCCCCCACTGCTCCCCCCAGACACACACACACAAAACCCAGGTGATGGTTTAACGACAGGGGAAGAACAGGCGGCGTTTCTGAGACTAACCCACAGTGTGCGCCTCGCAGGAGGCCCCATGACAGATGTGACCTGCAAACTGATCCCCTTGGCGCACCCAGATGGGGCCGCCACTGTGCACGGCGGTGGGGGGGCCGTCAGCGGCAACACCAGGCGGCCCAGATTAGGCGGGTTAAACAGGCTCTGGGAGGAGCAGCAAGGCCTCGCGTGAGTCTTGGGTTAAATGGGCTCCAGGAGGAGCAGGCAGGCCTCACGTGGGTCTGGGGCTAGATGGGCTCTGGGAGGAGCAGGCAGGCCTCACATGGGTCTTGGTTAAACGGGCTCCGGGAGGAGTAGGCAGGCCTCGCATGAGTCTTGGGTTAAATGGGCTCCAGGAGGAGCAGGCAGGCCTCACGTGGGTCTGGGGCTAGATGGGCTCTGGGAGGAGCAGGCAGGCCTCACATGGGTCTTGGTTAAACGGGCTCCAGGAGGAGCAGGCAGGCCTCACATGGGTCTGGTTAAACAGGCTCCGGGAGGAGCAGGCAGGCCCCGTGTGGGTCTTGGGTTAGATGGACTCCAGGAGGAGCAGGCAGGCCTCGTGTGGGTCTTGGGTTAGATGGACTCCAGGAGGAGCAGGCAGGCCTCATGTGGGTCTCACTTCAGCTCATGCTGGAAGCCGCCTCACCCCACCACTGTGGACATTCTGCGCTGTGGGTGGTGCACGTTGAACCATAAAGTATTTGACATAATGCGTATTTAGCCTGTATGTAGAGCAGCCGCCAGGTAAGGAGTGAGCTGGAATAACAATGTACAGGATCTCTGCTCTGCCATCGGGTTCTGACTCAAGATGGGAGTTGAGAGCTCAGAAATGCTGTTGGCATCAATCAGTGCAAGTGGCCTTTTGTAAAAAGCCTGCGATAATTGTACATCTGTATTTTGCATTAGGTACCGCAGACTGAACTGAAAGGAGAACCCTTTTTTCCTTGAACACAAGAACATGTTGTGAATGGAACATAGTAACTGAATGACAATCTGCTTCAAACACATTATTAATTTGTACATCTTAACATGTGAGCTGACATCTCTTAAATTCTTAAAACTGTCAGCAGTTCAAAATGGAGCCATGAGATTATGCTGCTGTGCAATAAATTATGTACATTTTACTGTGTTTTTAGGTATTTGTTCCATGTAATATGATATATGCTAAGTCATTTGTGTACTGGGAACACATTTTATTATTTCACTGCTTACTTTCAGGGTACATGATAGATTACCCAAAGGAAAAAACATGAAGGATATATTGCCCATAAAATGCAAAGATGTGCCACAAATATATTCTTGCAAACACATTGTGACGCACGGCTAGGATTCCTTGTCACTTCCGCTGCTCACTTCTATCACAGTCTTCCCACGATTACCCCAATCATTACTTTGAAGAACACTGCTCACAAAGGCGCAACCTTCATTGTGTGGCCACTCTAGACGCAACAGGAATCTCAGCCAAAACTTTTGTGGTATCATTCTGAGCAATTTCTAGAGTTAATCTTCCCAAACTAACTAAGGCACACATTGTCTATTCTGTTCAGGAACAAAATAGCATCAGTAATATCCAATTTGCTAGGAAGCACGGAGCTGGTAACTCTGGCAGTATAATATCATGCTACACGAAGCATGGCGCTATAGCGTAGGAATAAAAAATGCATTTGTAGTAAAAATTCTATCCGAAACCAGTCATCATTCATCAAAGGAAATCAAGGCAATTAGTAACACTTTGATGCTAATTTGGGGATAGAAATGCACAAAATCCCTTGTAATAGTAATTAAACTGGAACTGCAGAATTACCTCATTGCAGCTATGGAGATGTTGTCAAGGCAAGCATATTTTATGATATTTCTCCAATGGTTGAACATGGAAGATGTACAACCACCCTACTATAATATTTTATACAGCTCAGACTGATATTATATGGTTACATTTCCATGGTTGACTGGCTATTTCCTATATATAGCTGTATTCCTTTGCTTTGAAATTCACCACGCTTCTATGCCTGCAATTTTATCTTGCATGTGATCTGAATTTCTGGAGGAGCAATTGAGGTAAACTTCCCCGCTCTAGGCTAGATGTGTCATCTGGGATTCAAACCCACAATCTTCACATCTAGAGCAGAATAGGTTTGTAAATCCCTTAACACTGTGGTTGTGATCCCATTTAAGATAGCGCACCCCTTGATCTCAGCATAAGATGATACGTACCTTCTGCATGTGCTAACATGCTGCGTCTACTTATGTCTATATCTAAAATAAACACCCAGCTCCAATCAAATATCTCACATTGTCCTGGTCATACTTTTGTACGCATCCTGGTCCCTGGGTTACAGGCCCAAAAACACTGCCTGTAGATTCGGGTGTATCAAATATTTACTGAGTTCACTGGCTAATAAACATTGTGTGCCTGTGAAAACAACATTCGGGAAACTCATGGATTCCCACAGGGAATGTATAACTAATACTTTTCCTCTTGCTTGATGGAAAGCTCAAGGCAGAGGTCAGGGTAGCTGCCAGTCTCCTGTCAAAAATTACCAATAAAATGATGGAGACGGGGCTGTAATGGTGAATTCACAAACAGCACAGAACGCCCAACAATTCCACACCAGCACGTCACTCAATCTCATCTCAGGGATTCTAGCCCTTAATCTGTGGCTTGACTAACTTCTCTCTTTCGGAACAAATGGAAAAACTGCCATCAGCTTTGAAACCGATGCCCAGTGTAATGACATCCAATCTCCTGCCAAAATATTCGCCTTGGGTTCTAAATTGTACGTCGCTGCATACCGGTATGCTGACGTTTACAGCAAAAAACTTACAGTAAACAAACATGGTGGAGCACAGATTCGGCCTTAATAACCAATCTGCCGCGTGGCCTGGACTGTGAGGGGGCACCTATGCGAACACAGAAATGCTCACAGACAAAGAGGAAATTCAAAAAATAAGATGAAAATAGGAATTTCTCAAGTTCATTAATAAATTACTGCCCTTTTTACGGCACGGCCATAGGCTAAGCGCTCTGACCTGAGGGATGCTAATCATGCTAACCCTGCTAAAAGAAGATGGTGGTTTGTTACTGAGCCATACACCTGGTGCACTGCTGCCAAGTGCAAAGAAAAACAGGAGCGACAACAGGGACTCTCTGTCGAAATGAAGCATAATTTGTAAAATCCGGTACTCTGGTGTTCAGCGTGTGAATGGCAGATGCTTCACTGCCAGACGAGGCCTATTTTCTCCCTGTGTGGACAATGTTAACAAACTATGCCCATGGTTAATTAAACTAATCCATTTTTACAGGCGAAACAATCTGAAATGGACTAATGAATGACATAAAACCACTATTTGCTTAGCCTTTCAGATATGTAAGATGTATATTTATACTGAAATATAAGCTGGCAGCCACTAATTAATGAGATATTAAGCTACTTAGGTAAGATGCTATTAAACCATATGTGGGACCTGGGACGAATGTGCCACAGGCATCAGTCCAGTGCAGAGTGTTGCCCACATGGTAAACTGGGGGTGGAGATACCCAGGCCTCAAGAGCCAAGGGCTGTGTCGCCTCTCAGCTGATCTCGGCTCTTAATTACTTGATACAAGTGATTATTTTTATTG
The DNA here is from genome assembly GCA_019775915.2 of Cyphomyrus plagiostoma. NCBI lineage: Eukaryota > Metazoa > Chordata > Actinopteri > Osteoglossiformes > Mormyridae > Cyphomyrus > Cyphomyrus plagiostoma. The sequence goes on from JABFEA020000002.1 coordinate 22,701,832, forward strand.
TTAGCATCCTCACCTGCTGTTTCAGGAATAAATCAGGTGCTAATTAAAAAAAAAAAGGCTCTGAAATATGACCGTGAGCCTAAATGCGGAGGCTTGCCAACCTCAGAAATGATTTTTCATGTCGTTACGTGATTTGCTTTCATTTGCGAATGACAGGCGGACCATTAAGCCTCCGCATGTGTAGGGCACTTACCTTCGGAGTGGTGGGAAAGCGTGAGCAGGCTGACGCAAGAGGCCCCGATCCCCGATCCGAAAACCGTGATGCGATTGGAATCTCCTCCGAAATACCCAATATTTTCACTGATCCAGCGTAGGGCCTGGATCTGATCCAAGAGTCCATAATTCCCTTTTGCTGCTTGGTCTCCAGTGCTAAGGAACCCTGTAAAACACAATGGTGAGACAGTCAACCGCTAGAACACCAATTGATTATTCTAATTTATTTCCAATACTACACAGAAGATGCTGGTTTGGTTTACCCACATGAATTTACCTGGGGAAATAACAAATGAATATCTGGAATGACTCATTTTACTTGCACATTTGTATTGCACTTGGTACTAACATGTAGTGCACTGAAAAGAATAGCAATAATACAGCTATATAACTAGAACTGTTTAAGCTAACATATAAATGATAATAAATGCACAATTTATGAATAAATACATGTTATTTTGAATCATTTCAAAAATTTAAATTGACTGGCTATGGACAATAGTGTTATCGTCTCACTGTAAAGGATGGCATATACAGCCACAGCAAAAATTTTGTTTCACTCATTTCTCAATTTATGGGTGTGTGTCTGTGAATACAGTTTTTTTTCTTGCCAAACTGCAGCCTGGTTCTTCTCTGTTTCCCATTAATGAAGGGCTTCTTCCTTGCTTTATGGGACTTCAGTCCTGTTTCAGGGGGCTGTTACAAACTATCCTGACAGTGCACTTCGCACTTGCACTTAATGTTTCCTAGTCCTTTTGAAGGTCACTTGACTGTCATCTCTGCCATTGGAAAGTCGCTTGTGCCCTCTATCTGGCTGGTTTCTGGTTGTTCCCAGTGTCTCCTGCTTCACCTTATTCTTGTGTACTGCTGTCTTAGAAATTATGAACCTGGAAGCAGCCTACTGCTCAGTGTAGCCTCTGCCAGCAGGACCAGGATTAAACTAGGATTTAAAATTGCAGACTTGTTTAAAAATATTGAGTAGTCTCTTATTTTTTTCCGCGGCAGCAAACATAAATGTACACTAGGTATTGTCATGCTGTATAGATTCATTTCTAGCCAGCTAATCAGCTGATTGTTTCCCCCTTAATTATGCAGCCTAATATCCATTAAGACTAAAAACAGTGTCAGGATCTGATGTGACAGCCAAAAGCTGGGAAAGCGAAGCATCACTCAGAGGCATCTTAATTAATGCATGAGACCTGAACCCATCGGTAAGGGCTGCAAACAGATAAACGACATGATGGAGAAACCAATCAGAAGGGCAGATGTTTGCAGTTCATGTTGGGGGAGATCAATGTCCAAAAAAATGGAAATGAACATAACGGCTCCTGCTTTGTCTGCTCTCCATGAAAGAGGGCAGATCAGAGGAGGTTACTGTATGTCCCAGAATTCCCTACTAATAAGAATGCAAACATTATTATTTGCTGGATCCTTTTCTGAGGGGACTAAATCTTTGGCTACATCCTCACGGCAAACAAATCAATAAATCAGCATGCAATTTTAAAGTCATCCTTTTTATTTTTAGTATGCTGTTCCTGCAGTGGTGATCTTGCTTACAGGGATCGGTGGTGCAGGAAGTTTGAAAAAGTTTTAAATGCTTTTACTGACTCAAGGGCAATTACATTACGTGACCTAAATATGATATTAATCTGAAGTTCTCTTAGTTTTTCAGTGCTTTTATTGGAGGATAAAATGTACCGGTATGCTCAAAAACAAGCTGCTCTTTTTTGTGATTTTCCAACAAACCGTAACAAACCACCCTGTTCTCATGATTTGGTGACAATGCACTTCTTAGACACTAAAAACACGATCTGAAAAATCTATTCTAGCACAAGTGCCCTAAGTGATTTATTTATTTAAAAAGTTTTAAAAGAGGAATAAAAATGGAAAAGAATCCCGGAAAAGTATCCAACATGATGTCACAAGGAAAGCGCTGGATGCAGAGTATTCATATAATTTATATATTTATGGCGTTCAAATATAAGCCCTTGTTATAATAAACCATCCATTTTTTATGAACACTTATCCATTGCGGGGTCGCAGTAAGTCCAGGGCTCCCGAATGCACAGGGGAGACCCAGGATGGGATGCCAGCGCATCAGGGAACACACGCACTAGGGACACTATTGCAACAATGTCCTACCTAGCGTGTATGTGTGTGGAGCGCAAACATGTGGGGGACATGCTGAGAGGCGCATGGAACTGAGGAGCAAATCAATTTCACAGCTGCAGAGGTGTGAGGCCACAGCGTTACTCACTCACCACGGGAAAAAAGTTTGCAATACATTTTAAGTTTTCTTTGCAGATTGCGAATTTATATTCAGCACCCCATCCTTTCTGTCTATTAGATACTGTAAAGGAAACAAAACAAGACTATTATAAAATGTTTGATTACAGAAATCCATCCATCAGTTAGTTAAGGGTTACCAGGAACAGAGAGACTGACTCGAAATAATAAAGACGACAACAAACTGAAAGATTTACGATTAGAATATATTCATCCCAGCTTTAAAAAATGCAGGCAGTTCTTCACGTGGAGTGTAAGTCTTGGAATAATTCCAGAGTTTTTATAATTACTGGTAATGCAAAACACGGAAGCAAGAGCAACCACAGCTCTGAAATGCAGGAAGCCCCACTGAGAACGTCCTTGGAAATACCTGAACATTAGTAAATATTCAGGGGAATAAACAAGCATATCTGCAGCAGGTGTGGTGGTGGTTAAGGACACTCAGCGACCTGAAGGTTGACAGTCCAAGTCCCCAGAGAACACCAAGCCTAAATATTAACATCCAGCTGTATAAATGTATAGAAAAGTGAGTCAAGCTGGACGGCTAAGTAACAGAATGCAAAGCCATTGTACAGGTGAACCGAGGTCACCTGTAGTCATCCAAAAATAAACATACACCTGCATATTCACAAAACTTCTTAACACGCACATTTCCAGCCACAAAACGAATCACTGCGGTATTATGAATTAATTATTCATTTAATTTATTTTTGAGTGTATAGCCATTTCGAATGTATGAAGCCATCCATTTTCCTTTGGTTTTAGGCTAATTTTAGCATATTAGCTATAGCTCACTGAACACAGCTGCTGCTTAATTCTAAAATCTGGTTTGTGAGGTGTAATAAAAAATATTTCTACAATATAATTTATTATGTTTTCAGGTGGAAACTTCTTCAGCTAGGTATCTATTTTTTCTATTTTACATTACCAAATATCTAAGGTAAATGTTATTTAGACAGCATCACAAAAAAAATCCCCAGCTAAGTAATAACAAGCCAGGAATGTGCTTGATCCGTAAGCAGCCACATGTAATGACTGCCAAATGATTCCAGTTTTATTTGAAAATACCTCACTGTGATAATAGCTGTGTCTGACAGCACCGGATTGTCAGTCTCTACCAAACTGCCATCAATAACATTTCAGTGTCCTTCCAACTGGTGATGTGTCAGATACGGCTTTTGATGTAAAGGCAGCTTCTGGGATCTGGGCAGTTACACAGGTTGAGGAATATTTAGTGCTGCTGCATGTGGTGACTATCTAATATACTGTCATGGAGTCTTTTCTACTCAGTGAAATGAATGTTTTTGAGGGAAATAAAAGAAATTCATAGTAAAAGTGCAATTATATGATGCAATCCCATTTCTGCAATGGAGAGGACAAGACACATGTAGTCTTACACTATTAGACTGTAATAACATCTCTGTAAATAAGCCAAAAGGAATGCAGATATCACAGTGAGTTAAATAAAGATGTTAGTACTGTATGTAGGAATAGGAAGAATTTTGGCTGTTATTTATCCTTAAACAAAAAGATGAACTGGAAAACAGACCAGAGAAATGGATATTACGTAGGTACATAGTTATTAGATGAAACGCATATTTAAAAACATTGCTAGTTGGCACTAGCATTGCTAGTTTATTGTTATCTTTTCGTTAATTATGTAATAAAATGATGTTGGTCCCGTTTTGTGTCAGTTGTGACATTTTGGACACCATTTCTTTTTTAAAGGAAGCCAAGGTTTTAGCTTGCAATACACTAACAGGAAGACTATTCCATATGCTAAATGTTGTGTAAAGACGTGTTTCCTCAAATCCAGTTTAAAATTTTCTCCCACTATTTTCCACCTATGGCCACGAATTCTTGTATTTCAACTAATGCTGAAGTAACTATTTGGTTGAACAGCATCCAGACCTGTTAGAATCTTATATTCCTGGATCATGTCCCCCCCAAGTCTCCTTTGCTCAAGGATAAACATATTCAACTCAGCTAACCTCTCCTCATAAGACATTCCTCTAAGACCAGGAATCATTCTTGTAGCCCGACGTTGGACCCTTTCCAAGGCAGCAATATTCTTTTTAAGGTATGGTGACCAAACCTGCACAACATTATTCAAGGTGGGGTCTTACCAAGGAATTGTATAATCATAGCATCACCACCCTTGCCTGCTGACCTTTTTAATTGCTTCCCAACACTGATGAGAGCGGGACATGGAAGCATGAATGTAAAGCAGGAATGACATTCTGTGGGTGGCCTCAGTGCCTTGGGTTTCACACAGCCTAGAATGACTCCACAAGGTTAGCAGTTGGGGTGGTGTGGCACAAGGATTAGCATGGTGGTCTCATGGCTCTGGAAAGCAGGGTTCGAGTCTCCGCCAATGTGGAGTCTGCATGCCGCCCCTGTGTTATCATGGGGTTCCACAGTCATGAAACATGCGAAGGTGACTCACAGGTGTCAAAATGTGTGTGTGCCCTGTGAGGGGTTGGTGACCAATGGAGGTTAGCAGTTTGATTGGACTGGTGTTGCTTAGCCTGTCACTAATATTAAGAGGGAGCCTTAATGAAGTGATGCTGGTACATTTTGAAATTAAAAACATTGTCAAAATCTTAAAAGGCAAATAGGGACCCGTACTGCAGTATGAAGGCAGATTAGTTTACAGCAGGTTTTCTTAATCTGGGATTTAATGTAACCACAGGAATGCTTATTTGTACTCACTAAGCCGATAATGAATATATTTTTTTTTCTGACTGTCTAGACTAGACAGAAGTACCAAACATTTCACTGACTGTAAATAACTTACTGTTAAATAACTTAATTTTCCAAATCCTAGAATATTTTACCTCCTAAGGAGATAAAATACCTGTTATCTAAATGGACATATTAAACAGCTTAAGGATCGAGATAAGAGAAGTATATATTTTGTCTTCTTGTTATTACTAATTTGCCTCAGCATTTCCTTCAAGGGCCTTTTAAAATAGATGTGACATCTGTGTCAGTCTTTCCTAACAGATGAACCAAGTCTAATTAATTGAGAAGCTGGCTTGAGGAAAAGTCAGCCTGCCAAAGTGTGTCCATGACCAGGATTAAGAAGCTCTGGCCTATACAGTCATGGCGCCATAGTGATCCAAAGTGTCACATATACATAGCAGTTAGGCCGATAACACACTGAAAATACACTGGACAAGGCAGGTGCTTAAAGTGACTGAATAAAATAGAAGCCTGACAACCTCTCAAGGGCTGAAACGACATATCCTATTTTTGGTGACATAATCATTATTAAATGTGAATAAAATATTTGCTGTATACTCTGGGGGATCAGTAAGTACTATGACCAATATTTTGTATATAAATATATACCAGATTTCATTTGTGCAGCAGAAGCAAATCCAGTACTTTCTGGCTTGTGAAATATTCCCTTTGTATCTTGTAGTGTCATCACTATATTTATAGAGCTAAGCTAAGGACTGAGAGCTAAATTCTGCAGAGCAAACCCTGAAGACACCATGATGTGCTCCACCCCCAGCCACGAAGCCACACCCTTTTGCCACACTCCCCTTCTCATTATACCATTACACCATGGAGAGGTGGCATAAAAGGAAGCAGATGACCATCAGAGGAACCATACTGCTCAAGGAGGCAGGGCAGAAGACAAATGCATCAACAGATGGCCTCACCCAAAGCTCATGGTCCAGGCCAGTTCTCAGGAGAAACGTATTTATATGCATTTTTACCCTAGAACTGCAATTTTCCCCCGATTGCTCAGCCCAAGTGAAGAACAATTTTGTGTACAAGAATAAACCATTAAGATCATCACATACATGGTACTCATATTGTGACATGTATATGTTTGGGTTTTCAGGAATGCAACCAGCTTTAAGGATTTTAATGCTTTTTCACATAAAAAAGCACAAAAACAAGAAAAATCTACATTATCTTGAGGAACTGGAACAATGAACCATTAATGCTAGACAGGTGCATGGAAATAATTACTGGCCCTGTGGCAAAACCCTGATTAAAATTTTAAATAAATGCCTAGACAAATGCATTTAGAAGAGAGCAGAAATATGGAATTGAATTAATTTATATGTTATGTATATATAGTGAAAATAAATAACAGGCGGTTGTGAAAATAGAAAAATAGATTTATATATGACGTGGCCACCTATCAAAGCTTTGCACCTGGTTGCCTGGAGGGTGTATTTCAGCAGAGCATTTGGACAGCAGGGGACAGGCGATACTGAATTTGAGAGCTGAGGAGGACTATCGAAGCTATAACCACCCGGCGAACCAAAGACAGTACAGCTTGTCATTCTTCTAAAGTCAATGGAATAAATAAACAAATGAACAAAAAAAAAGATAAACGGCAAAAATAAACAAATAACGTAATTTATAATTAATTATATAAGTATCGTCTGGAAATTTCTGCCCTAAATTGTCACTGCAAACTCTAATTCATATTATTCCCTTTTTAATTAGAAAGCTGGTAGTCTGTGTTTTCTTTAGAATGCAATTAAGCTATTGTGGTAATTGATTTTATGCAAATAAAGCTATTTATACATCCGCATTCCGTTGAGGTCCTCACTTTGTTATAATAGTATTTTTTCATGCATTTACAAAGCCCATACCTGAATAAAACTTTCAATTGCAAATTAATTTTGTTATGCTGTGTTTGCATTGTGAACTGAATGCTGGATTCTTTCAGCTTGTTTCAACGTACTTGAGGTATAACATTATCTACCAACTAACAAAGTATGATAGATAATATTCATTTATAGTCTGGCACCTGAAAATGAGGGAACTTTAGACCTGTGTTCTGATTATGTTAGGGCAATTTTTTTTCTTCAATGTAATCAGAATCCAAGAGCTGCCCCTGATACTCTTAGTGTTTAATAAAATACTCTGACAAAATGCAACACACTTATCAGATCAGATATGCTCATGCATAAAACTGATAGCACACATAACAATGCAATTAATTTCTCCTAATCCTACTATTCCCATTTTCCCAGTAATTTCCTACAATCAAAAGCCCTGTTTTCTGATAAGAATTCTCCCTATCACCTTCTCTTTTTCTTGTCCACAATGTGATGATGGCAACATAGCGTTCAACCTCTGCTATGAGCATGGTGCCAAGCTTAAAACGGCTTTTTATTCCTTAACAAAAATGTCTGCCAGCATCTCCAAATGGTCCTTCCTCCAATTAGCAGGGGTGGCAGTGAGGGTAAGTAGGCAGGGAACCGGCCTGGGTGTGGAGGCCATCCAGGGCAGCATCTCACACCTGGGGGCCACAGCACCTGATTCACATGGCAGCCCAGAGCTATGAGTGGCCAAGTGCACATTGCTAATGGCTAAATGGGGTCTGGGCCTGTACGGATACAGGCCGACGCGGATTCAGGCTGGTGCAGATAAAGGCCTGCGCGGATACAGGCCGGCGCAGATACAGGCATGTTGGTTGTCATAAACATGCCATTTATCACAAAGTGTCATGTGCTGATCTTCAGGCCGTGGGCGAGTGGGGAAGCAGTAGCAGCAGGGCAAAGTCATTTGTTTCGTTGCGCACCGTCAAGGGTAGCATTATGACAATTAGCAAGGCAGTCTGCTTTTCAGTCTTTCACAAACTGATGAAAGAAACATTGATAAATAATAATCAGATTGAGACACAAATCACTGGTGTGCCATCATGCTCCCTACATTTAGTCTTCATTTGTAATTTTATCCAATTTAAGGCTTCTGGGGATGGCAGACGATTTAATTGGCTGATTTACCAGCCTGAGAGGGCTGTACAATCCTTGCTGTTATATGGTAGGCCAACAAGCCAATTATCTTCCTAGTTTTCCTACAAACAGGGAAATGTTTTTTCTATCCAAATGTAAAATGCCGGTTTGCAATGTAGTTAAAGGCGAGTTTTTTCTTTGGTAAATTGGCCTACCAAATGATCATGATTATATTATGACATTTGACTTCTCTGGGCAAATTTGCAGGTACTAGCATTTAGCCAAGCATCACGTTTGCTAAAGAATATTAATAATAAAATAAAAAGAAGCACAATTTGTTCTGTGACAAAACAAGACCCTAGAGGGTTTTGTAGAATCTAAGCACATCCAATAACCTTGTCTGAAAAGGAAAAAAAAATGCTACTTTATAGTTGATAGTAAAACCTTCCAAAAAGAAATGTTGTTGCTCCTTGGATGAGGTCCAGATGATTTATTCTTTTTGACCGGTAGATTTACTTATAAAGACCGATATGCATGCTAAAGTACACTCCCTGCTGTAGATGTGTGCAATGCTGGTACAGCCACAAAGGTTTCATTGGTTTCCAACCTGTGGGGGTGCAATGATTCTAGTACTCCCAAGAGATGTGTGGCTGAAATGGTTGGTGGAGCCATTGACTACACTGTCATTACTGACCTGGCAGTCACCAGGTCAATGTCAGAGCACTGCTGTCTTTATTGTTGCTTGTACAGTATTAAAGACCACATCCATAACTAGCTGTAAGAGAGTCCATTGCTTTGTTCTGTTGGTGCTGCAGGTAACAGCTACCATGAAGGTTTTTTTCACACAGACCAGTGAATCAGACTTTACTGGACTTCCGAGAAAAACCTAGAGAAAATTAAAGCTGCGCTTAATTTAATTTTCAGTTTCCAAATGTAGGTATTATGTTCAACGTTCATAAAATATTGAATGTTCTCTCTGGCATACAATTTTTCTAGAGTATTAAAAATTATATTGAACTGATTTCTGTGTGGGGAAATAAGAAAAAAAATCAATCTGGCATATTACACGTGTGTAAGTCGCAGTTTGGAAACGCTCAACAATCAGTATCACAATTTTACAATTACTGCCGCAAATCACAGTAATTTGTACTATAAACGGAGACAACTAAATTGTCCTCAATGCTTTCGGCGAGAGCGAAGATGTTTCACGTATTTTTCATTCTCTTTCAGGGGATGAAATGCAGCAGTGGAACAGAAGCTAAGTGAAGGTTTCCAATGGCGTGAGTCTTGGCATTTGATTTCTGGCATTATGGATATTGACGATTGAAATCTCCGTTTCCTTAACAAAGGACCGAGTGCAAGGGGGGGGTGGAGAGGGTAATCAGCCGACTCCCAAGAACATTTTTTCTCTCTTTGCGAGCGGCCGAGGGGATGTTTGTTACCGAGTCCCCGTGGCGATGTCTGGATGACAGGCAATGGAGGGAATGGGGAGGTGCAGGAAACGGAAGAGAGCATGGAATCATCAACACTGACGCAATGAAGGAGCCATGCTGGCCCCCGGCCAACGTGTCTCTCTCTGGCGTCTCCGCGGACGCCAGCTAACAAGGCCGCCTGTGTGTCCGCCATCTCCCCGACGGGGGGCGAGAAGGGGCCGCACAATCGCAGCCTTGACACTTCCACAAAAACACCCATGACAAAGGGGGCCCTGCTTCCCCCCGAGGCCGGCCCGGGGCTGAAAGGGAGGGCCCCGGCCACCCCCGACATGGCAGCATAATGCCCCAGTGTGCGCAGTCCCACGCCGGCTAAGGGACCCTTCAGCCAGGGCCCCCCAGGGAGCCATTCTCACAAGCTGCAGTCAGTCTTAGGTCGGGATTTGAGTCCCCCGAAAAGCACAGCGCCTGTGAAGGAGAGGGTTGGGTACAAGGGAAGGGCAGGGCTCTGGATGGAGACGAGAGCCATTTGTATCACTGTACAGATTTTCTGTTTACCGCTCGCTGGTTGAAAAACACCACCCAGAGCCCCCGAAGAGACCCGAACAAGAATGCTTTTTAAAGCCCTCAGCACACTGCGCCCCTTTCACATCCTGCCTCTTTCCCCTCTTTCCAGTAAAAACAACCACCATCCCCATAAAGTCTGAAAACAAACCGTCAGGCTAAAGGGAAAGACGTGTTAAACGTGTCATCAGTCAAGGGACTGATTCCCAGCTCAAAACTGTGCTGTACGTGCTGATGAGGAGACGTTATTTTCTTCTTTCATTGCTTTGATCTCTCATAAACATTATTCACCATAAACTTGAAATGCGACAAATTCGAAAATAAATCACTGCGTTTAAGCACAACTGCGATCTGCGTTCATAATGAATCACGTAGAATTAGAAAAGAATGCCTAATTAGGCAGACATAAATATTGTGCCTGTCCATGGGGTGTGACGTATAATATGGAATCAGTCGGGATGTGAGTGTTAAGCTTAATGTCCGAACGTAAGCGCCGTTACGTAAGCGGCATTATTGACCCAATGCGTGGATGCGGTGTGCCTAAGACGGCCTGAGCACAGGGAGATCTGTGAGGAGGGCAGAGGCATCCGTGGGGCATGATGGAGGACCCGACTCTGACAGTCCGGCATCCCATTCGTTCCGGCAGCTAGAGAGCAACCGCCTGTTCAACAGGCATATGGGCATATGCAGGATTTAGGTCTTTCTTTGTTAGCCGCCAAATCGCCTGTGAATCATCTCCTCACCTCGGAGGCTAATGTTGCATATATGTACTTTTCAGCTAAAATGTATGCACACCTACAGTAGGTGCCATGGTCATTAATTCTCCTCTGCTTCTCTAGAGCAGCAGAACGGCTTTTGTGGAGTAACCCTCCTCTTGGGTTCAGCGTGCAACTAATGCACTTTTTTTTTTTATTGCGCTCTTGTCAACAGGGAGGTCACAGTTAAAAATAAAAAAAGTGTCATTTGATGACATCCATTGGAAGGCCGAAATCAGATCTCTTACACTAGAGCGGATGCAGCCCCTACCCCCCACCCCGAAAGCTAGAAGGAATCTGAGCCTAAAACAAATAAATAAAAGGCTGAGAGGCAGCAGCTGTTGGGCATCCTGCCCGTGACAGTAGGCCTCTTAATCTGATTGCATGACGTGGTCCCCTGGCCGGCTGATGCTGGTCAAGAGCTCTGTTACTTGTTAGGACTGGATGAAATTACAAATGACCAGTTTTGCATCTAATGCCCCAGATATGTGAGCAGCACTCAATCAATCATGGTGCCCGGATTCTGTGGCAGGGCCATCCCGGACTGTTAGGGGCCCATGAGCCACGGGCAGTGAAATGCTTTCTGAGTGCAGGTTTGAAGGTGCGAAGCACTCCAGGAAGGGATGAAGCGAAAACACATCAAAAGTGTATGGAATATAGACACAAAGAACTGAGCCCACCTTTATATGGATATTAAAACTTATTTATTTATAAGTATATGACTTATATATAGATATGGATATATATTTTATGGATTCCTTATTTAAAGTTGTATAGCTTACCAGCCCTCATATATTAAGTAGAATGCGTGGAGTGCTGTTCTGGCACTAAGCAGCCAGTCCTGCATCTTGGACCATTTCCATCAGTCCATTTGTGAGCACATAGCTAATGAGACGGGCATGCAGCTGTAGATATGGATCCACGGTGACTCTCCTAGCGTCCGTGTGTGTGCACGCATCACACCTGATGTGAGCGTTACGATAAGTGGCTGAAGTTCTGCCGCTATTGCAAATTAGAGTAAAAGCACAGGAAAGGGTGGCAAATGGCCAGGGGGTTCAGGCGCACAAAGAGCGGACCGCGCCTCCCATGAGGGCTCCGAGTGGTGACCCCCTGGCCTGTGTCTACCCTGCTATGGCCGACCAACAGGGGGCACTGCAGCGGAGGGTGCCCTGTCCGCACGGTTGTGACGTTGACCGTTCTGCCAGTATTGGCATGCAGGAGGTGCTCGCATGGTTATTAATTACTGGGGGCGGATGCGGGGCTGAGGGCGTGGGTCCTTGCCGCCCTCAGCCGAGATGAATGGGGCACGGGCATCGCAATGTCGCCCTGACGAATGAGGTCCACGACAGTGCCTTAGACTCATGCTTCGCCTCTCATTTCAATTAGCTGCCCACGTGGACGTTGTGTGCACTCTTACCAGGCACACTGACTCTGGGAGTGGAGTGGGGCCCTCTGGGGACAGGCTGACTGGGACAGGTGCTTCCTAATGACCGCAAGGCTGGGAGGGGGGGAGAGAGGAGTGTGTGATCCATGCTGCTAACCACTAGCTTGAGTCACCCCTGTTCGCAGGTGGCACTGTCTGCTCCCACACGCTTGGCTCGATCCATTCCAGCACAGGCTCCTCCCCCCTCATCCAAACACACACATGCACACACACACACACACACACACACACACACACACACATTAGAGGAGGAAGCATGCTTCACAGCACACATCTTACAAAACACATCCATCTGGTGTCTTTGGCATTGCCGGCTCAGAGTACCTCTTGTCCACCACTTGCATTAGTTACAGCAAAAAATATCGCACCCTGGTCCTGGAGAGACAGGAGGCGGAGGAAGGGTGGGGGGGGGGGGCAACCAAATGGCTTTTCAGAATTGATTTTGGTGCACAGTGAACTCCCATCAGTTTCACCGACTACAAAATGCGACGAAAGACAGTGAATGCGGCGCACATAGCTTTTTGATAGTCTGCAGCCAGCCGCATCGCCTGGCTTACCGCAAGGCTGCACTTGTGACATCACACGGTGCTACCACAAATCTCATGCTGAATTGCACAGTTCCAAGTGTATGCGATGGTATTTTTTCTCCATTCCTTGCTACATACAACGCAAGTGCCATGCAAATCATATTTTATCCGATACATCATTAAATCATATCCCAACCTTCTGCCTATATGATCAATATTGAAGAAAGCCAGCCTTCAATATATTCCATTGTTTGCAGCTAACAGCTTTGGGCTTAAGTATCACTGCAAACAAGAGGTACTGGGCAGGTTTCAGAGGACTCTCTTATCTTCTTCAAAGTAAATGAAGTTATACTCAGAGCTACCAGTAAAATAATGTTACCTTGCTGACCCTTAGACCTCAGGGCGCGGGCTTGTCTGAATTTGGATTTGCCTTGGGATTTGGCGACTGGATCTGAAGGTCTGCCCTTTGGCTCATACGCATATCCTTTGCTGTGAGGAGTGTAGATGTTAGGCATCCTTAATCGAGAACGCTACAGCTATTTGATCCTGCGATGTCAAAGGAAGGGCAATATGTTACAAAAATAAACCCTCAGGCTACGTGCGCAACGCAGTAGGGACAAAGCAATAAGTGAGAAGAATTGCTGTTATTACATTGTGACATTTCCGCAACATGCAAACGAACGTTTCATGTGGGAGTTTTTAGACGGCGCCTTGTCCGGGTACTGAGGGTTCGCACATCTCCTGCAAACCGCTTAATGGAGAATCAAGATAACCAGTCATTTGAGATGCATTAACCCTTATAAACTACTGCCCTTTCACTCCCATTTCTCTGCCATGAGTAGAAAAAAGATCTCCTGCTAGAGTCATGTGCATGACGCTCCTTGAGCTTGCCTCTTTTCAGGTGATACAGGATATGCACACATCTCCTGACGTTCCTGATTTCTGTAGACAGACAGAGGCCTTTGCTCTTTGCTCTAACTACATCTTTAATGAATTAGATTTTCATTTTTATAATATTAAACAAAATCA
>JABFEA020000002.1:22715843-22735664 GCA_019775915.2 Cyphomyrus plagiostoma
ACACACACACACACATTCTGTTGGTGTGTGGTGGATCATGCAGGGCATAGGGAGGGAACATCTGTTGGAGGGACTGGCTGCTAGGATCGGGCGCGGCTACCAGTAGAATCACTCAGTCATTTGAGCACTGGCTACAAAGGAATCAGTGAAGGTGACAAATATTTGTTATACTTCATCCGCCTCCCGCGTCTCGATTGATTCCAGCGTCCTGCTTCCGTCAAGAGTCACCGCCAATAACCAGCCGAGATGGTTCCCCTGTTTGCATGCGCTGCCTTTTCATCTACGGAAGAGAGTCCCCCTCTCAGAGAGGAGTCTGATCTCGGTTTCCGTTTCATCTCGCCTCCCTGCCATTCCCAGAGGCCTCCTCTCCATGCTCGGCTCCCAAGCCTGGCGTCGGGCTCTGTCTGGGCGGCCTCATCCCAGGAGCTGGCCGCCGACTCCTTGGTGCCGTAGTCTCGTCCTCCCGCGGGAGTGGCCATCGGTAAAAATGTCACCGCGTCTTTGTTCCGCGTTGGCCGACGGCGGTCCGTCAGCTGCCCTTTGGCAGCTACTGCACATCACACACCTGGAAATGGAGGGCCCCCCCAGCCCTACCCGCAACCCCCACCAAAGGCATAACCGCGGCCAAAACCACTGATCTTCGGCCCCCTTTTTAATCTTCCTCAGCTGCAACTGCGGGATCAAGAGTGCAGCCTCATCCATTTTTTAAGGCACTTCTGGCCGCCCACCTTCATGAATAAACATGATGTGAAACATTTAGCTAGCAGGGAGGGGGGGGGGGGGGAAGGAGAAAAGTGACAAGAGTGGCGTGAACGTGTGGCTGTACCGCGGTGTGTGCGCGCGACTGGGAGCGCGTCGGTGTGCCGCGTACGTTCCCGCATCCACGGCTTTGCTTTGTGATAAATAGAGAGGAAATAACGACCCGGCCCACAGCACCAATCTCATCTCTGTCTCAGAACCACCGATTCCTTTCAAATAGCATCTAATGAGCCTGGAAAGAGCAGGCGACTCATATTCCTGCAGCCAAACACTGGCGTGTTTGTGTCTGTCATCCTGCATTAATTTAACTTCGCGTATACGTCTTCCAGGGAGCGTAAACACATCCAGCTCGTAAAAGCTCATCCTGGCGCTTTTCTTTTTTAGCAAAGCATTAATAACTGAGTGGTGGCTCCCCGCAGGTAAAACTATTAAACATAACAGCTACAGTACGAGCCTGTGCTGATGGTGTAGAAAGAGATGCATCACTGTCAGGAGAGGGCGTGGCCGAGGTCCAGTGTGACCCGTGCCCTGACAAGGCCCCCCACTGCACTTGAAGGGCATCTTGCCTTTACTGGACCGCGAAGCCAGAGCGCTTCAAGTATTCTGGCGTCCGTCTTTCTCGTCTTTGCAACCACCTTGATGCTGAGGTAGGCCGAGCAGGAGAACGGGAATACGACCCGTCCTGGTAAAATGTTACATACGAGGCCATGAACGCAACAATCAATGTAATACCAGTGTGGAATTAGAGACGTTTGTTTGATTCAGCCCTATCTCCATTCCTGCGTTCCCTGCTTGGTGCCCCAGTGGTCAAGTCGACTTGCATGAAATGGTGTCCCTGAGGCATACTGCCTCATACTGGCTGTACTCTTGGTGGGAGTGCCCCTCCTACTCAGAAAGATGGTGAAAGGCAATTCCTTAAAGATGCTCCAGCCTGCTCCTGGCATTTCTATTTTAGATGTGCTCGGTACCTGTTTATCCAGCATCAACTGAGGAAGCAAATCTAAATTTAATCCTAGTGGGACAACAGGTAGCTGAGTGGTTGAGGCTACAGACTGAAACCCAAAGCCTGTCAGATGTAATGTCATATAGTGCTTAGTGTTGTGTACAGTCTTCCTTCAAAGACTGACAGCCCCTCATCCCACATTTTCACCCAGGTAAGGACTGGCTACGAGCCATTTCACTCAATCACTAAATCTCACTGAATCTTCTTGGATGATAGCGATACAATCTATTCCTCCCCAAATGCCTCAGATCTGCCAATGAACGTCTTGCTGGAGTTCAGCACTTACAGCCCAGTTTCAATAAAAATTTTCCTCACCATGTGTTGAGAGAAAGTGTAGCCCTTCAACCACATCAAATCACAGCTATTACCAGCATTAGCATTAGCGTTAGTCTGTCTTTTGTTATTATGACTACAGGTTGATTACTGCAAGACTAATGTGAATAAACTAATATTATTTGTATTGATGAACAAAACCTGTGATACCCCAGCATGCTTTTAAAGATCTGCAGGCCAGGAATATCCAAATTGAGGTATAGCATGCATCACGTACTGTGCACACTCTATTTTCTCTACTTGTCAGACAGAATTGCCCTAAAACGTTTTAACTCTGCTCCAGGAGGCCGAGTTCTTTGTTACAGTCAGGCCTCAAGAGTTCTGTTTATTACCTTTCCATTTGGGGGAGGACAACGGTTGTCTATCAAGGCCAAGCTCACCCCCTCCCTCACAAACATGTCCAGACACAGCTTTCTCACCCCGCCGGGCTGAGGACCTAGCTTGTTCCTGACACCTTCAGGAAGGCGAACTCTTCCAGGTGCCTCCTGCTCCCTTTTTATCTATGTGACTTCACGTGGAGGCTAATGTCGCTAGACAGCCCTATTTGTTTTCCTCTGAAAGAGCAGGGAAGATCAAATCGAGCCACTAGGGAGAACGTGGCCTTGCCACCCTCCCGCTGCCCGCCCAGAGCAACCCAATACCATCAGGCTACTGGGAGGCAGCAAAGTCAGCCGTGGCCCAAGGTCATACTGCAGATTGTTCAGCCTGTGCTAGCAGAGGCCACTGGGCAACCAGGGACCACCAAGGTGAGACCAGTCACTTTAGTTCTGACTAACTGACAGCAGAATACATTAACATAAAGAAGCCACAGAATTATGGGATGGATATACACCTAATATCTTCAGGGTTTCTTAGAAAAGGAAGAGGCTGAAAGTTTTAAATTAGAGAGAGACTGATGCTAGGAAACTATTTTATCTAAAATACACTTTTTTTCCACAGACTCTAAAAGTGAGAAATGCCTGAGGCACAGATAGTGTGAATGTACATGCTGTTGTAAAAAGCAGAGTTCATGCACATACTAGAGGTGCAAATGAAAGAAAAATACATGGCATCCATATACGTTTGTGTCGGAACATCTACTACATTGAAGGCTACCTGGCAGCCCCTTGACTCCAATCCAGTGAGATGCGGAGCTATCGTCTGACCAATCTCCTTCTGCAGAGGACAATGCATGGCGATCAATCTCACGTCCACGTGGGCGCCAATAGGAATGCTGATCTCCTGCAGCTCGTCAGGCTATAATTATGGTTAACCAGGTACAACTATGTGTCCGATAAAGCCCGCTGTGAACTCCCTGGGTAGCTCTTTTC
Source organism: Cyphomyrus plagiostoma (assembly GCA_019775915.2). Taxonomy (NCBI): domain Eukaryota; kingdom Metazoa; phylum Chordata; class Actinopteri; order Osteoglossiformes; family Mormyridae; genus Cyphomyrus; species Cyphomyrus plagiostoma. The sequence goes on from JABFEA020000002.1 coordinate 22,719,249, forward strand.
TTTGACGTGGGAACGACTGGACACCGTGGCTTGTTAATCTCAGCGCTTTGAAAGATTATTCTAAAGAGCCTTTGCTATATATCTATCCTCCTGAGAACATGTCAGGGGCTAACAGTTAAAAATTGAGTTGTTGAGCTGTCTGCCCTTCCTGAAGTGCTTCCTGAACTACTGGCAATATGAACAGCTTCCTCGTACGTCTCCATAGACATATTCAAGCCATAATATTGCACTAATAATGCGAACACATAGGCCATTGGTCATGATACTACATCACCAGTGTGTTCGATAGATCCAGACAAGCCGCAAAACATGAATATACCATTGTCCCATTTTGTCTTTATAAATGGCCCTCTTATGTTCCACAGTTTATGACTGAAAATAATGCTGGTTAAAAATTCCTTCACACAAGCCCCCCTTTCTGCTCAATGTACATGATTCTGTGATATGACTTCCACAGAAAAATTAAACTCAAAAACAATAAAACAACAAACACAATGTATTGTTTTATAGTCTAAAAATGATAGACCCGGGAATTATGCTCTATGCATGAGCTGATACTGAAGAATAGACAATTCTGAAGGATAACTTAACAAAACAAATGTTTTTCTTGTTTCAGATTTTGTGACCCAGCCAAATTTCGTCCATGGTCTGTCCGTCCATTCATCCATCCAACCACCCATCCTGGACAGGGTCACACAAGGGCCACTGTCCTATCCCAAACAGCGTAGGACCCAACACAGAGGTAATGACTGTTAACTGAGTACGACAGGGTACACACACAGGACAATAAGGGGCACCTCTTAACGTTACAATAACCTTGAGTGTGATGTAACATTCTCCGCTAAATAAATTATGTCAGTATCCAAATATTGTGTTATTTTTTCCCACTTAGGTACTGTTTGATCTAATATTCAGTTTTGTTTGAAGAGACAAAAACATGCAAACATTCAGAAAATGAGACATATGTCTTTCTTTTGTTTTTTTTCAGGAATCTGTATGTATATTGCAGTTGGCTCGGTAGAAAGAATGGTGGCATCACTGAATGGGAAATTTATACTCCAGGTGATGCTGCACAAAAGTATAATGTTCATACTTGTTCAAACCGCTTTTGGGCACATTCTGAAGATGCCAGGTGGAGCTGGGTCATTACATATGCAGCGGCCAAACCGTAAAAAATGCCACATCGATAATATTTGTACGACTCTGCATTGTTACTTTGAATGCCTGAATGCGTCAGATGTGCACTCCTTTACTAAGATTTTTGTAGTTAAATATTTTATACTTCACTCATGGTATGCTAATGGAAATCTCTGTTCTTTGATATAAGTTCAGGTGCTGACAGTTATGTATGCTATAACATCACCAAATCAATTTAAATGTAGCAGCTAACAATTAAATCATTTTTAAAATCACTGACTTGGCGTACAATTTACTGTAGTTAAGTAAAAGCCATGGGCTGTGTGGATGGTGATTAAAATGGTTTTCATTAGGAGGTTATAGATATGATGGCCGAACACGCTCTGATAATCACAGAACCGGCACACGTGCCAAGTGCTGACTATTGGATAACATACTAAGTCCCCAGTCGTACAGAGAGCCTTCCTCTCAGCTCCCCTAACGCTCCATTCAGTTTGCTTAATTCTCTAATCATAGGATTTACACACCACTTGCTTTTTTTCTAAACCATTTACTGTAGTTTAGTTAAGTGTTATGCATTTCAGTGTTATGCATTTCAGTATTATGCATTTCAGTGTTATGCATTTCAGTATTATGCATTTCAGTGTTATGCATTTGTTTATGTGCAATGCAGAGAGGTAATGCAAAAACAAGCACTTAAATGGTCATCAACCCATGCTACCACATTCCAATACATTTGAAATATAGTATTTCACAGAGTTAAATATTTATATATTTTGCTTTGTCATTTCTTCACAAGTACTGTAATATTTCAGGAAAGAAACCACAAGGGACATTTCTAGTAACCACAATCTGAAAGCATCAGTATCAGAACTTAGCAGTATTAGTATTTTTGTCAGTGATTTAGCCCTAAGTAATTTCATGCAGTGCAGAGTTACTAAGAGTACCATTATGCAGTATTTCTTTATAAAGTCTGTGCCAATAGATTATAAGAAATAAAAAGAGTGTTCACCTTAGGAAAATGTAAGAACACTGCATTACTATTGCTGGTAGAAGTGTATATGAAATACACGCTGTAGAAAATCTCTGATCATATCCAAGTAAGTGAGAGGGGGAAATGCAAACAAAAGCACAAGTCTCTCATTCCTACATGATGCAAGAAATGGCAAGAAATAGCAGCAAAAAATAAGAAAGGACAGAGAAGTAGGAAATCACAAAATTGTGACAGGGTTCAAAACGGCACTACTTAGAGCTGGCTCTCATTTTTATCTGGAAAGTGGTTAAACCCGTGTTTGCTGCTCCCTTTCTGCACTTAAGCTGTGTGGAAATCAGGCCTTTATCTTCCCTGAAAGGGCAAAACTGAGACTGCAACAGGCTGGCTCTGCAGATACTTGTTGCTAAGAATTTGCCAAAATATTTCAATACATGAGCAAGTGCATTCAGGTTACTTATATTAAGCTTGCCTTGTTAATAATAACAATGACAATAATAATAATAATAATATTTTGGGTACTGTTGTGTCCGAGTGTTAACGGGTGGACAAGCAGGCGAGCGAAGCCGTGGATACAGGCACAAAACAGGGTTTTTATTCAGGTAAACAAAGAACACGGTGAGGCACATCAATGACTGATCTGGGGATACTGACACAGACGCGGACTAAATACACAGGACAAGTCAAAACCAATAGGAAACAGGTGATAACAATTAGGAAATAACACGAGGTAACGAGGTGGGCGTGGCACACACAAGGATCGGACGAGCTGAGCGTGACAGGTACATAGTCAAATTGTCTATTCCGAATATTGTCATGTGAATAATAGCACCAAACAATACAATACTGACTGACTATACCAGTATGAACTTTGCTGGGCTGTTCAACTGCTTCCCCAAGTTTCCTCAAGAATTCTGCACTGTATTGGGGCTGGTGAGCAATGAGGAATATAAGCAGAGCTGGAGATTACATGGTATCATTATTCTATTTTAGCTGAACTGTCAGGGCTAGCAGATTGTACAGTATGTTGACTGAATCTATATTATGCAGCTGTGTTTAGGTGAGTGAAAATGTATATTGCGACTTACTGTAAAATGCATGGCACGGTGATTAGCACTATAAACATGTTCGAGTCATGGCTCCATGTGTGTGGAGTTTGCATGTTCTCCCCATGCCATCATGGAGTTTTCTCCATGTACTCACCATCCCCTAGTCCAAAGTGAATGCGTGTGAGTGAATGGTATGTGAGTGAATGGTGTGTGAGTGAATGGTGTATGAGTGAACGGTGTGTGAGTGAATGAAGTGTGAGTAAATGGATGTGAGTGAATGGAGTATGAGTGAATGGCGTGTGAGTGAATGGCGTGTGAGTGAATGGATGTGAGTGAATGTATGTGAGTGAATGGTGTGTGAGTGAATGGATGTGAGTGAATGGTGTGTGAGTGAATAGTGTGTGAGTGTGCCCTGTGATGGTTTGACACCCCAACAACTCCTTAACATCCATTATAAACTGTGTTGTATCTTTCGAGTTAAAGCATAACAGCAATCTAAATATGAATTGAATACTCTTTGGATGAAAAACTGTCCATTCTTAAAGGTTTAGAATTGTCTCTTTGGATTTATGCCATAAAAACACAACATGTGCAGTCTATGGCTGCCAAAACAATTATTCTATTAATAATCAAGCTATTTACATGGAGCTTCCAAACATCCATTGTGGCATAATTATTTACATAATTAACATGGAAGAATTTTAAATTCTGCTTCATATAGCTCTTCTTATTCATGCCTTATCCTTAAGACATACCCTCTCAGGAACCCTCAGACATCAAATATCTATGCATTTTAGTTGCTCCGCTTATGTCTTTGAGATATATGCCCTCGGATGTCAAGCATTTATTCGTAAGTTAATAAACCATCAACCTATTCATTTCAAAAGAACATTAGCATACGATGGTTTGCAGTCAGACACAAGCATTATAAGGCATTGCATGCACAAAAAAAGCATGAAAGTACAAATAATTGATGAAATCAGGCACAGCTGTTCTGGCATGCATCAATTTACTGCTTTCTGTGCGTGATAATGTGCACCTAAGGCTAAATATACTGAAACGTTGCAGAGGTTCCAGAAACTGGCAAAATAGCAATGTGACGTTGGTTAGAATCTGAAATGTCTTGTAGAATTCATCATTAAAATAACAGCTGAAGAACAGCCTGACGCTGCTTAGTTAAGTATCAGTTGTGTCCCATTCATGCATTGTTTTCCTTTTAATTTCGCCATAGGCATTAAAGTCAGTCGATAAGCCTGCCTATCTGTCTGTCTGCCTGCCTGTCTATCTGTCTATCATGACAGTGGCCCGGTGACAAGGTCTCCACCCTGCAGTGCCGAGCGGGGACTTGAGAACATTTACTTGGATGTAAGAGCAGGTACAAAACTGGTGCTTGTTTACATATTGGAAAAAGAAAACAAACCAAACCAGGTTCGTGTCACAGTTTCTCTCAAGCCTGGGTCTCTCTCTCCCCTGAGTAGCTGGAGAGGTATGCTTAAATACAGTCTAATCCTCCCTTCAGGATGAGCTACAGTTAAGACTCGTTAAGAGAGGGCTGGCTGGGTTGAGTAACAAGGAAACAGCTCCTCCCCAGTACTGCCACTCAATCAATCAATCAATCGATCAATCAACCTATCTATCTATCTATCTATCTATCTATCTATCTATCTATCTATCTATCTATCTATTCTTCATGCACTACATAGACTGGTATTGCCTGTCATGTACATTACAGATGCATTCTGGGAGTTTGACATAAAATTTTGCTCAAAATCCTTATGGGACAGTTAACCCAGGAAACACACATCCCAGGAAATTGCCCTGAAGACCAGAGGGCTGAAAGGGGTTAAATAAAAGTTCCATCCAAGTGCATTTAACTTAAGTGGCAGCACAGACTCCAAATTGAGCCGTCCTCTCCCGCTCAGCAAGATTCGTGACCTCACGCTTGCCCGTAAATGGCAGCCCAGTCATGCAGCCAGTCAATAGAATAATCCTTCCTGCAAGAAGTACATACAAGCACTGAGACAAGATTAATGTTCTGTCACAAACTGTAATTCTGATACAGTGCTCCAAGTACAGTTATGCAGGATATAAAATATTACCTGCAAATTGCTCTTCATACACTATCCCTGCTCCGTTGGGAGGCCTAAATAATCCATACACTTCAAATAACAGAAGCACACACAGTAGGGTTAATGGGAAAGGTCACCACGACAGCATGTGGTCAGAAAGAGAAAAGGGCAAGAGGCAGCGCGTCAGGAAGCACATGGCGCAGGGCCAAAGTTGGTCCATTGTTCTCAGAAGCCTCTTTACACTGAATCTGTCTAAGAGAGGCCCGCCTGCATCTTAGGTGCTCAAAACAAGCATCAACAAACCGAAAACTCAGTGCTCTTCAAAATATGACTCATTCAGTAATGTGTGTATAGACACACACACACACAGAGGTTTGTAGTTACTGTATATGTTTGTGGGGACTCTCCTGTGGGGAAAACTAATTAGGACCTAAACCTATATCCAGTCCTAAACTTAAGTAGTAGTTTTTTTTTATTACATTCACTGATGTTTGTGGGGACCTTAGAAATGGCCCCTACAGTGTCAAAATAACAGATCATGATCACATTGTGGGGGACATTTGGTCCCCACAGTATAATATAAACCTAATACATACACACATACACACACACACATATGCTAATAGGCCAATACTATTGTCTCATGGGACATCTCATACAGCTGAAATATGTAACTATACAAGTGACATTAAGTCAACTATGTGACAGAAAGACACATTTCACCATAAATAAATTTATTTCCTTTCTGCACTTGTCACAATTTAGATTTGTTGGTACCACATTTGGAACACTTTGCTCAATTTTGTAGAAAGAACCAAACAGAGAATACAAATGACAGAAATACAAAAATGGCCCGGCATGTTGACCCGGGAGCCCCCAGCCTGGCATGTTGACCCGGATGCCCCCCAGCCTGGCATGTTGACCCGGGTACCCCCCAGCCTGGCATGTTGACCCAGGGGTCCCCCAACCTGGCATGTTGACCCGGGTACCCCCCAGCCTAGCATGTTGACCTGGGGGCCTCCCAGACTTGCACCCCGTGCTGCCGGGAATGGACTCCAGGGCCCTCTGCAATCTTGCATTGGATAAGCAGTTGGAAAATTGATGCATGGAAAATATAAAACAAGCATACTACAACACAGCCTTTAATCAATAGAAATTAACCATTGGAATTCTAAACCACTGTAGCTCTTAAAGTATGTGTATGGGGGGTAAGATTAGGTCTTCAGTGAAACATGCTAAAGTTACATCTTCCCAGGTAACATAAGCCCTGGGTCCCTCTGCTTCCAACACATTCAGACTGCCTGCATTACGTCCATAAAAAAGGCGTCCACCTTCACCGTAATAACTGGTACATCATACTCTGTATAACAGCATACAACACGTTAAAGCGCAGTATAAAGTCTAAACCTTGTACTTATCCTGAAACATATTCACATTGAACTGAAAATAGCTTTTCTTAAAATAAAACAGTGCAATTTTTATCTTATGTATGTGACGTAGCCTATACACACGATGCAATTTAATTAGGCCTAACAAAAAAAGGTGCTGACATTTGACAATTTCGACAATTAAAGCAACATTTCACCATAGAAGCAGATGCATGTATCAGTAGTTGCTATTAGTATAATGCATTAAAGAGATGGCTTTCCAGTTTGCCTTGCCCATTGCCTACAGCTGGCAAAGAACTTTCTACTTCGCCTCAAATTTAAGAAGATCAAAAAAGAATCCATTCTAAACCTTGCAACAACACTGACAAAATGTAGATGCCATCTTCCATACCTTTTTTAAAAAATCTGAAAATATTTGTCTCTGTTTAAGGAAAATATATTCCAAACAAACCATACAAACAAATAAAATCTCTGAGTAACATTCAGCCCCACTAGTTATTTGTGCAATTACTGTTGATTTGATTTCAAAATTATTTTAATAAAACTGTAGAACAACACACATTTTAGCATACTATTTTCTGTTTCTTAATTAGCTCCGTGTGAAGAGCTGGTTCAGACGATTTTCAGATGTTGTGAAATTATGTGTAATGATCCTGCTTACGAAATGCAGGATTGTGCAGCAATGGTTGTAGCTGGAGCTGGAAAGCACATCAAGCCAGTTCTGGTGTCCTTTCACTGGCTTCAGGTCAAGTAAACCCAGCCAGCTGGTTTCAGGCCCCACTGGTTATTTTGTTGTTGAATCTGCCATCCAGATTTGTGCTTCCTCTCCTGCTATTTCTTATCACCTTCCGACTTCTAAATTTTGACAATGTTGCATGTTTACTGTTGATAATCTTAAATTCCTTTTATTGAGATTGATGAATCAAATTGGAATTTAACAGCTTTGATGAATATTACCAGTCATTATTTTCTGAGGTAAAAATCAGAAGTACACAATTGTAAAATGGTAGGAAAATAGCAGTAGGAAAACATCCCCTATTTAAGGCATGTATAGGTAAATATATACTGAAATGTAACATTTAAAATTGTGCATAAATGCATAAATATCTGCATTTAACATGACAGAGCTAATATCTATTCAGCATTAAACTGTTCTTTACACCAACATTTCGTAAATTCTTCTGACATCAGCTAGATTATTCCTTAGATGCTTCTGAAAATTACTGACAATAATAAAGCAACATCTTGTTTACTACATAATTTCTCCCGCCGCATTTCTTTTGCATATTGATCCCTGAAATGGGTCCCTGCTCAGCTGAAACGTCTCCGTGGAATTTTTCTCTCTCACTCTTATATGAAAGCGGGCGGAATCTGCAGGTGCTCCGTGTGCTTGCATACCCACCTCTCCATCTGCATTTACCCGCCCCCCCACCACCTTCCATGTCGGCGGCGCCCTCCAGGACAACCAACCCCGAGTCCTTCCGTGGGGCTCTGCCACGATTAGTCTCAAAGAGTGAAGTGCCCAGATTTCATGGTCCAGCTGCTACAAATCTATTTGGACAAGAATTTCCTTTCTTCCTTGACCAAATATATCCCTGTCCTTCACCCCCCCTGCCCAACTTCACCCTGAACAGCACCAGGAAAGATTGACATTTGTTTGCATTAAGAGTCTCCTTTTGGCTTTGCCATTCTGAGACATTTTGCTCTGAATGCCATGCAATAAGGCTGTTGCTGTACCTATTTGTGCATTTGCTCTAAGGGACAACCATCCACTACATTGTTCTTCCAATCAATGCACAGAAGAAAAAAAACAATCCTCAAGGACAAGACTATGGGGCATTTCAAGTAAGAGGGGAAACCAAAGAAGCAGGAGCAGTAAGAAAAAAAATACATTTTGTCTCCAACGTGTTAAGCAACACAACAGCAATGAATCATCATGAGTGAATCTCCTGAGCAACTGTAAAAAAGAAAACTGAATACAAACTAGGAAGCAAATATGAAGTTTAAAAGACTTTCTAAAATCATAAATGTTGGCCTGGTGGTAAAACAACTTGAGTCAGTATACATTTGAGCTGCAAACAATTTTAATGATTAAATTCAGCAGAGAGCCAAAAGTCTGTCTGGAACAGCCCAGTCGTCTATTCTTGGTAAGTTCAGAAGAAGTGCAAATATGGACACTGGTGTCAATTTGAACAGGTGAACACACAGCTATGCCGTCTTAGCCTTATCTATTATGCGCCAGTCCCAGGATTGAGAACTACAAGCTAAACTCTTCCTAGCAGAATTAATATAGTTTTGAAAGCAATCATTTGTTCAAATAATTGGATGAGCCAGGCAGGTGAGTTTCACGTGTGCCTGGCCTCACAGGACATATGCCCATGGTTTTAATGAGATGAGAGTAAGGAGTGAAACGGGCAACGTGGTCAGAAGTACTGAAGCATTCTGACACACTCCGTGCGTGTAGTATTTCCTACGGGGGGACTTGAGGGTGGCTGCCGGATTTAGTGGCAGCCTATGAGGCCCTGGGGAATTGTCTTCAAGAGGAAGGACAGGCTGTTCCTTAATCTGGGCAGTGTAATGATACTCTCTCAGGTCTCACCTCGAAGACGCATCCTTCGCTGCTGAGAGGCGGATTATTCACCTCAGTGATCACTTCGTACATCACCAGCATGACTGGCGTTTTCCATAAAATCCTCCTAATAAGACCTAACTGACCAAAGTGGCAACTTGAGATGTCCACTGTTCTAAAGTAATCACAAAGTGTACCGTTCCATTCTAATCAACCTATAACTTCACGAGCACCAATTACATGGAGAGCAGATGAATATCTAACGCGGCTAATTGAAGTTAAATGAATGCTCTAAGAAATATGATGGAACAACAACAACAACAACAACACAGGATCGAAGGATTATTTATTCGATGTGCTGTCCAGCATGTTCCAAAAATAGTAAGGGGTCTATAATTTATGCACTGCACTCCCAATGAAAAGCTACCTTAGAAGTATTAAACTACACTTGCGAACAATCAACGGCTGTGGTCTGTGAAGCATGACAGTTCACATTCTTGTTTCATCCCTGTGAAGTCCACGAAAAACAAAACAAGGCACAAAAGCAATCCACTTGGCAGGTGGATGAGTGCTTTTCTCTGAACCAGCCGTGTAGCTCAATAGTTTATTCTAGTCTTCCACTGGTGATAAAACGTGCTATTTTTTCATCAGCTGACATGCACAGAGACCTACTTCCCTTTATTTTTAGTTTGAGAATGCATTCAAATATAATACCAGAAGTTTTGTCTCTAAATATATATTGCTGTACAAACTGTACACCATCTCCTTATTTAGCGACTATCTCGGTTGGCAACTATTCGCAAATATTAGTCTAATTAATACATTTACAACCAAAATTTTGGTATATTTGTCTGATGTCGTACGTCAGAGTGAGAATAACTGTATGAGAACCTTATATGAATGAGACGGCAGCAACCAGTGACCTTTGCAGCATGAGGCACAGTCACGGTCATGCCTCTGCTATTGTGATGTTCACCTGACGACCATTTTGCTTAACGATCGGGCAGTTGTAACAGAATTCAGTCGCTAAACAATGGGAGGGTGTAATTTAATTTATACAGTGTGCTCAGGAAGCAACAATGCAAAAAATGTGTTTGGCATTAATGTACCAAGTTAAAGTCTTCTCAATGCTCCATTAAGATTCTCTTTTTGGGAAGAACCATTTGTCCAAAGATCAGACATGTTATCTGGCAGGTGAAGGCATGAAGGAAAAAAAAAACAAAACATAAAATGACTACCAAAGGAAAATAATTTGTGGGTATGTTCAAAATGAGGCATGGACAAATGTTAACTTCCCCCCAATGGCTGTGAGAACAGAGCCCCCGGTACAGTGAAGGGTCCCCAAGCAAACAGGGGGATGGAGCGGGCCATCTGCACCTGAACAACATGTTGCGGCGAGAGGGACGGCCAGTCCGGGATGCATTCTGCGGAGGAGCAGAGCACGGAAGCCATTACTTAAGCCATTGGCTCCCTGACATTAATAGGATGAATAAATGTTTTTCTACCCAGCCGCTTGATTTGGATGGATTCATCCGAACGCCAACCGAGCCAAAAAACACTCTGGCTCAGCTTCCAGCATGGAAATGGCAGACAGTGGGCGCCCAGACTGTTATTCATTTTCATTTCTATCAGGCTATTTGTTCCTTTTTCCCTCTTTGTGTGGCTAGAATGGAGGGCGGGAATGAAGACAACACCTAACAACATCACATTATATTACAGTGCAAACACTGAATGCCTCCTACAGTACAGTAGAAACACAGAAAAATGGAAATTAAGGTGCCACGCTATTATGTGTCGTTATCATGACTCAGATTCCCAAGGCCTGTCTCATTAATTGTGATGGTGAGGACAGCCCACTGGGACATGCTGTATGTATTGATAAAGAAAACATGGCTGGTATGGAGGACGTGCTGGGCAAACTGTACAGTGTGAAAACTCACTCCAGATGTGCAGAGTCTCAGGAAAGATTCACATCGCAGAAGCTAAGTGAGACCCTTGGAGAGCAGACAGAACAGACGCTGGGGACTGGAACGCGTTCTGAGAGACAGGAGCTGAGAAGCTCCTTCAGATGAAGTTGAGAAAATCGTCGAGGGGTTGAGTGAGGAGGAAAGGAGGTGCAGTAATGGTATTATGTGCACCTGGGCTCCAGCCAGCTAAATGAACAGTACTCCAAAAATACTATAAATACATAGCACATAGAATCAACTGACCAGTCACACAAAGGGAGAAACATAAACCTACACAAAGAATCTTCTCCTATAAACAGTATAATGAAGCAATAGATAGGTTTTTTCTCTTTTCTCAACCTCTGAGTGTACTTGTAACAAGGCATTTGCAATCATAAAAGTGTCATAAAGGATTCCCAGCCTACTGCAGCTGCTCACCCCATCCTTATTTTAATTAAAGTTTATACATAATCATTTTTTATAAATCTACGGTTTAATGATATTGCAATCTCTGCAATGACCTTGGTAGTCAACATCAATTTAGAGCCATTTCAAAATGTACTGGGTCCATATTTTCCCTTTCTAAAAGGGCAGCGGAATCTCCTATATATATGTGTAGGTAATTACCCTGGTCTAGGATTATTTTTGTAAGGTTAATCATAAGAAAAATTCAATCATCCACTTATATAATTATTTCTGCCAAGTCAAAATTGATAAGACAGCAATGAAATGAGATAATGATATCCAATTATTATAGCTCGATATTACAGATGCAGTTGGACATAAATTATAAAGCATGGGCTTTCTGAATTTAGCCAAAAGATTGACCTTAACATAAGATCGAACAAATCCAGAAAACAATACTTGGCATAACAGCTGGTTGAACGAGGAAGCCTCACCTTGTTTTTTGGCAATAGAAGAAGACCTTATTAATTCTCAGTGCAGTTGGAAGCAGTAATTAAGTCTTCCCCATAGGACTAGGAAATTGACGTGCTCTAGATAGTGAATGAGTAATTATATTTGTAAAGAGCAGTGATACAAGATACTCCCCTTTGCCTCGGACTCATTACACATCATTAAAGAAACACTGCAGTGGGGCCTCATTCTTGCTATTTTCATGCATACACCGATCAATGGGCCAGTAACAAACAAGGCTGGCCCTTTGTAAACAAACTGAATTTACTGGGCCTAAGACTCAAACCAGTCACACCGTGCTGATTTGGAAGTAACATCACCCCCTAGTAATCACTCCCCATTTGGTTATGTTATCCTCAAGGGAAAACCTTCTGGTCTTCCACCATTCCTAATTGAATATTAAACCTGTAATGAATTCCAGTTCTTCTGAATATGGAGAGACTGCTGGTCTGTAAGTATGAAAAATTCTTAATAGGGAAAATGGCTCTTTGCAACGTGACGAAACAATTAATTGCTATTAAAATTTAAATGACTATGAAACCCACCGTTACAATTTATGAGAAACATCAAGAGAATATCTGTAGTTCAGGGAAAACTGCATTTTACAATCTTTGGTTCTTTTTTTACATTTAGTGTATTTCTAACCCAGATCTTTTTATTACTAAATGCATGAAATTCAAAGAGTTACTCAGACAAAGAATTTTACATTAACATACACAAATAATCTCTCCATTTTAATAAACTCTATCCTCACTGCCTAATCAGGATGAAAAATAAACAACTCTATGATTTATTCAAACAGTTAACAAAGCCAGATGAAGTACACACAGTCATTATCTGTACATTTCAGTTTTTGTTTTATTATTAATGCATTGTCAAGATTGCTGAGAGAAAATGGAGACCTGTATTAGTGTCAGTGAGCATCGATACAGTCGCCTTGTCTACTTTCACTCTCTATTCATTATCTTGTCTAATTCTCTCAGCTTCAATTATTTTTGGTCAACCTTTTAAGCTGCTTAATTAAAAAAGAAGAAAAAACTTCTCCTTCGTCCAATGGTGTTGCATTATTTATTGAATTTTTTTAGCCCATAAACTGTAAATCTTGCTTTGAATGTAAATCGAGTTTTCCTGTAAGATCCTTAAGGACAAAAAGCTGTAACATAGATTTTCAATCGATCACAGACACGAACAGAACACAAACAAGGTCTGGGCAGTACATATAATCGAATCAGATCTGTTCTTTGGGTTTGGTGAATCGACCAAAAAGAGAATTTGGATGGAATAGCCTTCCCAAAAAAGGCCAGCATAACAAAATTATATTCCATTCCACATGATATCAAGTCCATATTAACGATGATTTATCATATTTAATTATATCCACAATATTTCAACTGCACCTTAATATCCCAAATGTAGTCACATCCAAGCCGCATTAAAAAGGTAGAAATTGACTGTTAGGGTCTTTTAATTTAAGAACTGCATCATCCACAAAAAAGCTGTATTGTGTTTGATTACTTAAAGTCATTTCCACCTCTATAGACTTTAAATAATACAATCCCAAGGCAATGCTATTAAAACCACAGCATAACAATGAAGATTATTATACAACATTTCTTTCTTCTGCGACTTGATGGGGGTAAAATTATGTTAATGTTTTTCTCCTTGGAGCACTTTGCTCAAATGGAAACTGTATGTGTGATTTAGTACATAGAGGGTTTCTCTATATACAATATGATACAATTCTACTAGGAAGACCTTAGTCAAAGAGCTTCACTGTGAGGTCTTACCTAGAAAGGGTAGAATGAAATTGTCAATGGTGACTATTCATTTTTGCTTATTTGAAAGGAGAGAAGAAGATCATCAGAGCTAATTTTCGTGTTAAGCGATGCTTATAGACAAAGATACTTTTTCAAGTTTTTTTCGGATGAGAATGTAGAGAAAACAAAAATGGCACTGGGCAGTCACAGAGATGTCTAAACCACACAGGTACACTGAATGGACATCCTGGGCTTAGTCTAGACCTGACCAAATGACAAGGTCATTTAGGGTTTTTCCCATAGAAATGAACCGAAGGTCGCCATTTAAATAGGTGTATGTGTGTCTGTGTCTGGTGTGTGTGTGTGGATTAGGTGTATATTATATCGTGGGGACCAAATGTCCCCCACAATGTAATAAAAGGTTGTTTTTGACAATGACTGGACCAGTTTTCAGGTTTAAGGTTAGGGCTTGGTAGGGGATAAGGTTGTCATGTTGGGAATAGCGTTTTCCCCAAAGAAATGAATGGAGAGTCCCCACAAAGATATAATTACAAACCTGTGTGTGTGTGTGTGTAACAATCCCAAATTTATGCATTATAAGCGAAAATCATATACGGACAGTATAAAAGAAGCCAAGATGAAGTACGTCTGGAATGGAGTTTATCTCTGTTCTGTCACATCCCCTCAAAGACTCTACAATATTGTCTCTTTCTTTCCCTTAAAACCTGAATGACACAGAATATTCACATTTTGTACGTTTAAAATAGAGTGCAAAGCCTCATTTTGGAATAATGATGGTGAAACATTTGTCACATTGCAGGGATGCTAAACTTTTCTGATAATCCTAATAATGAGTTGTGTGATTTCCTGCCTAGAGACTGGCTTTTTACTCACCACAATGACTGAATGTTGCAAAATTAAACGATCATAACTGAGTTTACAACATGTTAAACTTCTAATACTTTCTGAAAAAACAATGCACCTCTAAATGAAACAGTCTTCATATGGCAAGACTTATTTCCTTTAAGACATACATACTGATGAAAGCAAGACCTTATGTTTATCAAACAGCCAAAATCTGGTCGATGTATTTAAATGAGCACTACTTCATTCTGTTGTACTTACGAGAAGTTTTGTAGTTGTTTGAATAAATGAAACAAAATGAAAAGAGAAAGTCATAGGAAGACCAACACAAATCTAACTGCATTTCTGTTGAACAGGACCAGACTTCTGGCATGGAAATAATAACGTGCAGTAACGCAAAGCATAAAGTTTGATTTTGAGGGAAAAAATGTAACATCGGGGTCAGTCTAAGTGCTTAAATTCTAAACTGTGGGAATGCTTGTTTTATTTCAGGCGATAATACTAATGTACAATCCACTTTCATCCATTTTACAAGTTATGTTTGACATTTAGAGACCACGGGGGCTAAAAAGGGAAAACACTCCACATAACTGAGCATGCAAGTTTGATTTATAGAGGCAGTGGAGTTGCAGTGACATGTGCTTTGCGATGATATGACCAGCTCCATTTTGTTTTTCTGCAGCCGTTTCCATGGATTCAGTGATGAGATTTATCTCTCACTGGATAACTCTCCACACTCAGTAATACCCTCCTTCTCTGTGTTTCTCTCTCATCTGAAAATGTATTCATACAGTAATTTGTGTTCAAATACATACGTGGGGTCTAATTATGTTTTAAATTAAACAGAGTAAAGACTGGAAATGATTCTTAAAGAGCAAAATCACAGAACCAATAATCTCTGTAGAGACGTCCCAATGGAGATATCTACCTAGCACACCACAAAACCCCAGGATGCACCAACACCGTGAAGCAAAATTGCTTCTCTTGCCTCAGAAGCTTGGAGAGACAGAGGCCAGACTTACCCAAGACGCCGACCCTGTAGTTCAGCGTGATGACGATGACATTGCCGTAGCTGGCCAGAACGCTGCCGTCGATCATGTTCCCTGTGCCCTCCATGTAAGAGCCGCCGTGTATGTAGACCATCACGGGTTTGGCACCGGTGTCTCGGATGTCTGCAAGAGTGGCCACCGTTAAGAAGTTCACTGGTAGTCTCCACTCAAGGCAAGACTCAACAAATTGCATAGACACTAAGCAAAGCCCTCCCAGATACCAGCTGTTCTGCCACTGTAATCTGCATTTAACACCACCACACATTTTTTTCCCTTTTAATTTGAAGACACTTTAGAAATACGACAAAAAAATTTCGTAAGTGAGCCAAATTATGCAGGAATGTAATCGTATATTGAAAATTCCTCAGTGGATAATGCAGCAAGAGGCTTATGTTTTTTAATTATTTATACTATATTGCACGTAGTGTAGGACAAAATTATATCGGTACAAAGGAAAAGCATTAGGGTTAAACTGAATGTGCTGCTTATTCATCTTGCCAGACCGTCATTCACTGACAGCACACTGGAAGCTGTGCACAGGCGCTGGCTTGACACTGCATTTAAGCTTCAATGGGTAAGGATGCCCCTGCGTTGCTTCTGCCTTTGATGTCGCCGGGCGGCCGGCGGGGGGTGTGGGGGGGGGGGGGGGGGGGGGGGGGGGGGGGGGGGGGGGGGGGGGGGG
>JABFEA020000002.1:22735764-22758694 GCA_019775915.2 Cyphomyrus plagiostoma
CCCGGGTTCTGAACACTCTTTCCCCCCACGACGCTTTTACTTTCTTATCTTCAATTGTTATGTTTGCCCCTGCGTTTCTTATGCCTTTTATTTCTCCCCCCCCCCCCCAAAAAAAAAAAAAAAACACTTTTCAAGCTATTTTAGAATGACAGTGTGAGTAACAAAGTCCTTTACCCCTCAGATGGAATCCTTAAGTTCAGTAACATAAAGGGGAGGAGAATGGAGAAGCAACATCTGAGATAGCGGCTTGGCGGTGAACGGTAAGAGAATCATGGGCTTTAACTCGCGGATGGCGGCTCTCTGCTGCACTCAGCCTTGAGAAGTGAGGCGATGGCTGCAGTTCTCCAATAGAGAGACGTCTGCCGGGCTCAGAAACCTATATTGTATTCAGGTTGCCATGGTTACCCGGGAGAGGGGGAAAAAAAATCCAAATCCTCAAGAACAAACAGCTAATCACAAACAACCCGGGCTGGACGGTGAATCTGCGTCCATCTGTGAGCGACGTTCCTGTTTGCACTCGCTCCTCTCTTTTTGTCTTGCAGCGAGTCCAAGCTGCAGCAGCGTAGCAGGGTTGTCGTGGAAGTAAAAGCACTGTTTATTTTTGACACATTGCGGTCTCTTTGCGAAGGGCTGCGTATCAAAATATTGGCATGAATTTCACGTGGTGTGGCATCATAGATGGCAATAATAAAGGATTGCATCAAACACACTTGTTGCCATTCAGTGTGTAATAAGGATTTTTTTGTAATGTTTTGGCCTGGTATCTGAGAGGGTACATATAACATGATTCAAAACCCACTGTTCTCTTGCAAGAATAATCCTTCACACTAAGTCACAGCACAAGTGAAGAATGCATGGAGAGAAAATAGGGATGGAAGAGAAAAATGAATACTCGTTTTACCAAGAACCCCAAGACATGAAAATAAATGGATACAGATGTAAAGAAAACTGAAAAAGTAGGGAAAGAAGAGAAAAGAGAATACAGATTAGTCATGTCACCATCAACATTATCAGCTGCCTCTTTTGTTGATTCAGATTGTGGGTTACTATGACAACAGTTTCCACCTATCCAGGGGAAATATTAGAATAGGTGTTCGCAGCCCAAAGAACCCTTATTTTTGTTTTACCAATATTAGGACAAGGTTGTTAATCAAGATTCCTCTTCACTAGTCTAAGAAGCAAAAACATGATTGAAGAGTTAAACAATCAGCATAATTTCCTTCGTTTTTCAAGTCTTTAGTACTCAGAAAGAGAGAGAGAGAGAGAGAGAGAGAGAGAGAGAGAGAGAAAGGGAGAAGGATTAACACATTAAAATACAGTTATTAACTGTTTACTTTTGAGGTAGCAAAGTCCTGAAACAATATCAGTAAACTTCTTGCAACAGTGCACACAGAAGATGGAGAAGGCAATACATTCAGTACAACTTGTGCAAAATAAGAACAGGTCAACAGACGCTAAGAAGCACTGAGGGTTGATATGCACACAGACACCATGGAAGACACATGGTTAACATACATATAGTACATAGATATTCTGTGCAACATGCATCAGCAGCCCTCCATTCTATTCTGTCAACTGATTTATATCTGTGCATCAGTGCTGGCTTTTAAATTTAATTTACTGTACCTGCAGAATAAAATGGCAGGACTGGACAATTACACGAGCACACGCACAAACACAGACGCGTTGATGCACACGCGGAACGTTCTCCGACTTCATATGCATGGACACAAATCAAATAACCATATTCATGGTAAAAAGCAGGGCTGGCTCTGCCTTCCCATTAAGGCAGCCCTCATCTGGCAGGAGAGATACGGCACCGAGTGACTCGACCCGCTCAGTATCATCTCCCCAGAGCTGTCAGCGGAGCCCAGTGGGCGGCCCTTTTGGGCCCCCAAGGAACCCGTCATAAATCTCACCCAAGCATTTTGCATCATGTCATCCCTGTCGCTTGAGAGATGCTGGACAACGGGGGAGAGGATAAAGGCCACCTGGGGCTGCCGCGCCGCCGTTTGGTAAGAGCATGCGGGGTGTCACCAGCCGTCTGGGAGATGGAAGGGTACAGGGCCCACAGCCCCTCTTCATGACAGAGTTCATGTTTCTGTCCCATCTGTCGCATCCTGAACATACAGATGCTACCACGTCATCATCATTACTAAAGGTATGTGACAAACACTATATGTGTCTACTCACCTCCCCACACTCCTCACTGCTATTTCACGAATAATACAGAGGTAAAGGCTTCCCGACCAGTGATCCGTAGCACACATATGTTTGTGTGTCTGTGTGTGCGTGTGGGTGTATGTATATTATAGTTCTTGTTTGGTTGTAATTGTCATATATAGGCAGTGATTTGGCAAATTGCTCTAAATTATAAAGCAATATGCAACAAATGTTCTGTTTTAAATAAAAATCAAGTTTTTGTTTATTCAAGAGTTGAATATAGTTCTTTGAAATTAAGTAATTATAAATGTTAAGGTCTCAATAGGTGTGATTTCTGCCGTTGTTGCACAATCAAAGGAGATTATTTTACACTGAAGTGTAATAACATATTCTTCCTTCAAATCACATTTAGATGAAATGATTTTAGATTAAATGCGTTTCTTCTTTTTGGATTTATTTTAGTGGCTCAAAGTGGCATTTTATGGATCGTTGATGATTCTACCATGTGGCCAGTGCTCACAAAAGATGACCAATAAGAACACCTGGGCAAATAAAAGAAGTTCTTCATTAAAGGACTAGAGATGTTGCTCTAAGCAAATTTGCTGGGCTTTTTTGACAGTAATGAAAAATGGGTTTCCTTTAGAGTGCACTGTTTCATTCTTTCTGTGATTAAACTTTATTATTTGTGAGTTGCACAATACCATAGTTCACCACGTAGGGAAAAATACATTAAAGCAAGTGAGGGGAGAGGGGAGAAATTCGAATGGTTCCCTCTCTTTGCTGCTGGGCGTAAATGATCATGTGATTTGTGTGTATGGGATCCGGCCTGCTGAGAAGGACATTGTGTGCCCATGAGAAAGCACTTAAAGACCAGTTGTATGCTTTCAACGTGATTGCGGCCTACATTACCAACACTGACCATTTTGAAAATCAATACGAATTTCTGAAAGATCTACGGTGCCTTATTACTCATAACGAGGTGCTCAACGGCTGCAATTTAAACCAAGGTCCGGAGACAACGGCATCGCCACTTTCATGCGATGGTCAAGCAGGGATCAGTAATGCTAAACTGGTTCCTGTTTTTACAGGGCTCAAATGATAAAGTTCAAAACATCCAGGTGTGACAAGGCCTCCTGTAATGTGATGGCTATGGGGAAGATGCTCAGGGTGTGTGAGCTGCTTTCTCATCAATTCAAACCTAGAGCCTCTTAAGTCAAGTATAACACCATGTGTCCTGAGCGTCAGGCAGGGATCTGAGGACGGAATTTATCCTCGACCCTGGAGCAGGAGATGCTGATTGCCCTGGCAGATCAGGCATGGGGGTGGGGTTGTAAGTGAGGAGGGCTGTGCCCACAGATTGGGCCCCGTGAATCAGCGAGGTGAGTGGCTGTCACATTGCCATCATTCCTGCTGCACGTTAAACACGACTTTGTGATTTAGAGCTGCCGCCTGCCCCAGAGTGGAGACCACCCCCCCACCCCCGACACAGATCACCAGTCCATCGTACCGCTGTGCGTCGTACATCTGGGCTATCAGAGGAAGGTGGGGGTGACTCTGGAAGAGGGCCTAACTGGATGAGTGGGGACCGAAATACAATTCGGCTCGTAGACGTTAGCAGAAGATGAACTGCCAAGCAGGATGAGCTGACAGCACGTCGCTAAGTATATGGGAGGGGTCGTAAGCAAACACAAGGCATAGGGGCAGACAACTGCGCTGATTCGAAGAGAACAGGCAGACACTTTCAAAAGTGCTATAACTAGGGCGAAGTATGCAAACATATTCTCCCTTTATCGGCACTGGCTTTTTAAAATGCTCACAGAGGCATGCAGTGCCACTAAGAATGTTTACTGTCTATGACTGAGGACAAAGTCACATTAAGTCCCCAGAAGAGAGCAAATATAGGAGGAGAAGGCAGAGTATTTGGTTCAGATGTAATATTGTTCTTCAGTCATGTCAATCTGTAAGAATTCCTTTCTCTGCTTCATAATATGAACAACCAGCCTCTATAAAACCCCCACAGTTCCTGTATGTATGAATGATTTGTATTAAACATGTAAAGCTTCTTTGAGGCTAAGATAGGAAAATGTGTATAAGAAATCTCTGTTCACTTTCAATAGCCGGTAATACCTTACTAACAATTACATACTAATACTTTTCTCAGCTTTATACCCACAATACTCACTATATACTGCAAATTACATTACTCTTAAAGCTTAAACATCAACAATTTTCCCATATCAATTTCTTAAGCATTCATGATCCAAATTTCCTTTATTAATAGCTGAGAAGTCATATACAATACTTTTTTTTTTCTTCGTAATCCATTGAATCTATCACCGGGCACCAATGTTCATGAATGTGGCATGTCTTACTACATCACATATTGTGTTACTGGGTATGAATTGTTTACTAATTAACTCACACTTTTATTATTCAGTACTTGTATTTATGCGTGTATACAAGTCATGGTTTGCTACCATGTATTAGGCTGTCACAGAAATGAATTGATAACAGTAATGAAATTGCCCAGAAAACATGGCATAATGACACGTTACGTCTACGGCTAGCCTGTTGAATGAATATAAAATTATGTTTGATCCTGCTAACTTCACAGCAATGGGAAGTGATAGCTAAATGTTTTAGCTTATTACTGCCTCTAGCTACATGCATTGTTCGCTGATTATATTCATAGATGTTTTAATAGGATATTCAGAGGATTGTTTGAGTAAATTGGATATGCTTACTGGCAAAGATGCTTTTGAACATAATGCTGAGTACACATGTGTGTCGTTTTAATGAGCATAGCTGACAGTTTGATGGACAAATTTAAGGTGGGGGGTAAATCTCCTCAAAGGATCCTCGGGGCACCTTTTTTAAATTGGACAGGAACAGATGCAAGGCCAGGGTCTGCACCATGACCTAGCTGATATTTCCAAATAATCAAATGGAGGGTTGTCTGCGGTCAAAGATAATGATGCCAACTGTTCGCAATATTTCCTCAGGTCGAAGCACATAAATATCGTTAAGTTTAAATGCCGTTAACTCTCTTTCATTAAAAAGTAGGTCATCTCAATGAAGGTCTGTCGTCTGAAGCTCAGCTGACAGTTATTAAGCCTCCAAAGAAAATTGGAGTATGCATTCGATTATTTATTTTCCTCCTTCATTCACATTAATGTGAAGTCAAAGCTCGGCCGTTAAGGAACTGGATTTGTGACCAGATGATTGAATGATTAAATCCGTGGAACGTATGTTGTGGTTAGTGGATAGAAGGAATATGCCTTATATAACCTGCTTTAGGAACCAACGCTTAATCAACGCATTCTTCACTGTGAGGAACATGCTGTATACATAGGTAAGTTCTATGTCAATAGCTGGAATTCATATTGTCAGCTCCAAACTGCTGCTATTTGAAGTATATTTGAGGATAGATGTGGTTTTAGTATTTGGATTTTAGTTATCAATGGTCTCATCTGAACTCTGTACCAAATAAGGTCATACTTGCATAAAGAGCTTATGCTATAAAAACAGTACTGCTTCGATAATTCAATTATAGTCTTTAAAATTATTTAGGTTCTTTGTTATTGGAATAAAACTAATCTATACATACACCATCTAACTGATTGTCCTGCTCATTGTCAAGGAGATAAAGAAAAAAGATTATGACTATTTATTCAATTTCATGTCCTCTCTCACAGTCCATGTTATCATTTTAATACACAAAGTGGGCACTGGAATGTGCTGGCATTCTAAGCAAACTTGTTAGAATGGAAATCTACAGCCTAGACTGAAATATACCACAGAGATCTTCTAAAAGGTGTCTAAAAATTATATTACAATCATATGTACATGTTTTTAATCAGAATAATACTGCTAGTCAACTGTTTTCTTACACTGTGATTGAATCTTTCATGGTCTTAGCATAAACAATTGCAATGGTCAATCATTAGTTTTAGATCTGTTTGTGTCTACCCATTTGAAAATGTTTAAGTCAGATGTCGATCTCTACCCTTTTGCCTTTTCTGTTTAAAATGGCATCTGTAATCTATCTAAAATGTGCCTAATATTGATTATGACATCCTTAAAATACCTTGCAATGCTACATCTCTCCTTGCAGTACTAGTGAATGTTACACAGATCCATTACCAGCCATTACGTATAAATGTTACATGTGTGACAATGACGCTACACTCGATGGCCAGTTTATTAGGTACACCTGCTTGTTAATGCATACAGGCTGTTCCTCCAAACAGCAAATCTCTGGCTGCGACTGAATACATACAGCACTCAGACAGGGTCAAGAGGTTCAGTTACTATTTGCGCATCTCACAAACTGCCATGCTCCTGGGATTTGCTGAGAATGGTGTGACGGACAAAAACACATCCAGTCAATGGCATTTCTATGGCCTTGTTAATGAGTGGGGTCAGAGTAGAATCACCAAACTCATTAAAGCTACCAGGAAGGACACAAGTGCAAAAGTAATAAAAAATAACTCAGAACAACAAGACAGCTTCTTTTAACACACAACATTTCTTCCCTTATGGTAGCTCTTGGGTTCTACTGTGTATTAAGTTGGTGTACCTATTAAAATAAAATGCTATTGCTAGGTTATTTCACTTAACCTGATATATATGTAATAGGAGTTACCTAATTTATCATTATTATTATTCATCAATTTTCTATAACTGCTTATCATATTCAGGGTCTCCAGAGCCTATCTTGGAGGCTATAGGCACAAGGCATTGAACAACCCAGGACTGGACGCTAACCCATCATAGGTCATACTCATGTACCATTCACTCACACAGGAACACCTACAAGTGATTTGGTAATTCCAATTAACCTTGGCTAGTTTTTTTTGGACTTTGGAGGCCGTATCAAAATATATATCACTCAAGTTCTTTCTAAACAATTCAAACTTCTTTTCTACAATATGCAGTAATGCTAATTAACAAATATCAATTAAGTTTTTAGTTCAATATTGAGCCATGAAACTGAGATTGATAATTGACAGATAATAAGATATTTGACAAGCAAGTGAGATATAGAGACAGCGCAGAGATGTTATGCAGGCTGAAACTTCTTTGTTTCACACTGACTGTTTTGGCTGTAGTAGGATTGTAGTCTCTGAACATGCAGACATCATGTGATAGTCGCTCGCTGGTTTGTTATGTCATTATAATGCGCTTGTAATTCGGCATGCATTGGAAGCTCAGCCTAGCCACACATATGCCTCGTTGACTCCAAGACAGTGATTGTGTTTGTAATGTGCTATTTGCCTCACTTCTATGTAGATTTAGACAAAAATGTCTACTAAAAAAAAAATGTAAATGTACTGTAGTGCTGTTTCACGATTCTTGGGGTGTTTTCACACCAGCACTTTTTAGTCTGGTTAAAACAGACTCTGGTTTGATTAGCCCCTTGGTGTGATTCGTCTGGGTAGGTGTCAACACAGTAATCACACTCGGGTGCAGATCAAAAGAACTGTACAAGGACCCTTAAGATGAGGTGGTCTCGGTCCGGAACCCTGGAGGGGCTCATGTGTGGTATGAACATGATATGACCTCAGAACGACCCAACTTCCAGGTGTAGTCCGCAAGTTTCAGCTACACGACTCCCGAATCCTGGTGTGCCTTGCATTCTGGGATGTGGCATAGCATGTGAACCAGTAGCAGTAGGTAGGCAGAGAAGGAGAAATGAACTGAGGTCTTGGTCTAAAAGCGAGATACATTGCCTTCTTGAAATCTGGACAGATGACATCCGTCAGATCTTAAAAACAACAAAAAAGCCAATGGCTAAAGGAGAGAGGCTTTTGACTGGTTCATTGAACGAATTCACTTAGTACTTAAAATTGAGTGATATTCAACTGCATAGCCCAGGACACAGGACTTTCTTCCTGTATTTACTTTCTTGCTCCCACCACAGACACATCTGACCAATAAGCAGAATGAACGTTCTCATGTGGTTTGTAGTGGTGCGTTGTTGCTTAGCTTAATCTTTCTCTGTGTGAAAGTAAACCGAATTGAGGTGAAAACACTATGTTTACAAACACATCAACCAATTCAAACCAGAGAAACTGACCAATAGGTGTAAAAACTTCCTTAGTCCCTAGTGGTTTGACTCTCAGACAGCATGTATATCTGTAATATGCTTTTTGCCTTACATCTACGTCACTTCAGTCAAAAACATTTGTGCTATCTCGTGAATGTAGTTGTAACCTGTTCGGTAGAGCATTAAAATGTAATATGCAGAGAAACGCAACAAAACTTTCACTTGGATAAGATTTTTTACAACTCTTTCCACTCTTGGTCCATAATTTTTAATGATCTAAATTAATGTCAGAGTACTGAGATGTTTGGGTTAAAGTACTGCAGTTGTCAATGTCACTGAATTGTCTACGCTGATGTGTTTTGACATGGTGTTTAGAGACCTCAAGTGCAGAGTTCCAGCCCATTACAGTAAAGGCTCTGGCAACATAATTTCACCTAAAATCATATTTTATAAAATCACCTAAAATATGCTGCAAAATTGCAGGGGTCAAGTGCGTGTGACAAGTGAAATGGTGGGTGCCTTTTCTGTTTGTTGACAGGGATTTGCTTTTAATTGTGCAGAAAGTGAAAAATGGTGCATACTGCTTATTGTCATGACCTGCTTGTTCGCTCCTCCTGTGTGCCACGCCCACCTCATTACCTCGTGTTACTTCCTGATTGTCATCACCTGTTTCCTGTTGTTTTTGGCTTGTCCCCTGTATTTAGTCGGCGTCTGGGTTAGTGTCCCCGGATCAGTCATTGATGTTAGTCTGTCGTCTTTCTGTGGATCGCCTGAATAAACCACGTTTACCCTTATCTACAGCTTGCCTGCTTCCCCGTTCGCTTGCTCGCTGATACATAACACTTGTAGTTGTTTGTGATTCTGCCAAGTTGCGAGATGAGAGCATTTTTTTTATTTAAGTGACCTAGCCCACCTGTCCAACTACTTAAATACGTAGATTAATGTATATACAAATATGTAACAATAATATTTAAACATACAAAATGGATAAAATGTATATCAGAAAAACAAATAAAATGGCTGAGCGGTGCTGCTTTTTGCTTGGACAAACACAAGATTACTTTTAACAGCCTTATTGGCTCAGTGTAGTTGGGCACTTGGGCGCCATCAATAACAATTTGTGCTTGCAGTTCTGTTTTTAAAATGCTAAACGAGGACTGCATAAACTAAAAATAAATTAAAGTGCAATAGAACTTGTCTTGGTAATACCACCTGTGCATTCACAACCATGATGTATAGTCAAGATGAAACTGATCAATTATGGCCGATTTTTAGCTCATGCAATTTTGGAGCATATCGATTTCACCAAAAGGCTGGACCCACTGTCTTGACTAAATACTCCCAAAATCTATCTGAATCTTGTACCTACTTGGTTTTATTTATTTACAGATACAGGCAGTCCCCAGGTTATGAACAAGATCCATTCCTTAAGTCTGTCTTTAAAGATAAGGTATGTGATTTTGGAGAAACTAGCTGATTTTGAAAGTACTGAAAATTCCACCCCCTCATTGCAGGCATCCCTCCAAAACCCCTCCTAAACACTTGCAGGCCTGCTGCCTGATTACTGCTGTAGGACAAGTCCACGAAGGAGAGCATATGGGGGAGCTCAGCATAACACGTCATTGTCATATCCAAATACCTTATGGCTCATTCAGGGTAAGAAGACACCAAACATCATCATAATGAATGCAAACAACTAAATGGCTTATCGCACTACTCAATGCTGTCAAGCTAGCATGTTAGTATTGGGAAATAAAATTGAAATTGGAGTTTGCAGCAGTAACCTATTGCTGGCTAGCCAACAACTGGCTGCGGTAAGGTTATATATCTGGCAAAGCTAAAAACATTAGCAAGATTAGCAATGCTAGACAGCCAAAGTGTGTATGGAAAGTTTTCAGGACATTTCACCCATAATGTTTGCCAACAAAACAGCTGCAAGACCTACCTATCTGTCTGGCGATTGTTTTTTAGCATAAATATGCTGAATTTGACAAAACAAATGTAACAGATTGCATAGTCTAGCTTTAATTGAAATTTGTAGGAACATCTGAAACATAATAATACAGTGCATAATAGTAATAATGATAGTACTATAATTATTATACAGTAATAATAAATAGCTACATATGATACTGTACTGTACCTTGAGCTGACAAACTGCTGAAGCTGGCCAATATTTTCTCAAATGTCACAAAGTTTTACCTGAATTTTTTATATAATAGACTTTATGACAGTCCATTCATAAGTACGAGTTGCATGTAAGTGGGATGTTCTTAACCCAGGGATGCCTGAATAATAATAAAATATCTCTATAGCTCTATTTTCCAGGAACTGACAGGGTGGCAGGGGTAAAGGCTGAATTACAAAAAAAAGAAAACCATTTCAGATCAGTCTCATATTTCTGCAATATGGCATTATCGTAACTGTGGAAATGACTCTCCGGCTTATGATGACATCACTTAATTCCTCAGTAAAGCCCAGATATTAGAGACCTAGGTCACTGTGCAAGTTTGGTGTCATGTGCATGGGTGCCGCATACCTTCCCCAGGACAACAGAGAATGGATTTTTCAAACACTAAAAGAGAGTAGTGTTCACAATGAACACACGTCATGTTTCAGTGAACATCCCCTGATATACTATATGATGTTTCTCAACCAGTGTGTCATGTAAAAGTGAATTTTCCCAACAGATTTAGACTTACTTTTCAGATATCTGTAGTGTACCAATAAGCTGGAACCAACATATGCTAATATGTATCTCTGCCAATACACAAGAAAAAGTGCTGCCTTTTCAGTATGACTTTTTAGTAGTAATATGATTCATGGATACGGGTTTATTTGTCAACAAAATTAAAGTGAACAAATCTGGAATGTTGCTCTCATCTGACTACAAATTGCGCCTAAAATAATTACAGGCAACATTTTGTTCCAAGAATCAGACAATCAATTTACAACAAATAATCCGTCAGTAAACCATGCTTACTTCAGATTAGGTATGATCTTGTTGTGCATAATCCATACTCTTATAAATATAGCCTTTGCAAAGTATAAATTATGAAAAATGCATCTAAACAGCTTTGCTACAGCAGCTACATTAATGCAAGAACTCCAAGGTTCACAAAAAAATAATAAAATAAAACTGGCTTTGAAATCCTACATTACATGTGCACAATATTTGCATATCTCCCAAAACCCCACTGCGATCTTCTGGAATGATTTAAATTCCTGTGAATCTATAACCAATAAAACTTTTCATTAAAAAAACACTCCCTGTTGCAACAGCTGCCTATCACACTTTGTGACATTGTGCCTTGTAGGGATTGAATGAGACTTACCCAGGTAATAAGGTAAGTGATGGTAATGTCAGAGTTATGACTCAGCAACACTGCTGCTAGCACTCTGCTTACACCAGAGGTAAATCACATACACAAGAAATACACCACTTGGATGAGTCTTTTGACTGATGGGAATAGGGACACACAAGTGCAAGATGGGGTGCATTCAGAATAGACAGTCATACATTTAGGAGTCAAGTTCTGAACAAAACCAATATTTAGAAAAAAATAAAACAGCCAAAACTGAGTCATGCATCTTCCTCGGTCACCAAAGAGAATACCTTCATCTTCATCACCGTCGTTATCGGACAAATCCTCGCCCTGTTTTTTGCCGTGTGCTCCTATGATTGAAAGAAGGAAGACACAAAAAGCACAAGAAAATTCAAAATAGCATGATTGACAGGACAAAGAGGGAGAGAGAAGAGACGACAAACGGTTGCAAAAGACTAAGAAACATGTCAGCTAGAGAGCCCTTCACAGCAGAAACAGCATAGACACCGTCTCTGAGAGACTCATATCCCACCACTCGCAAACACACAAGAATACGCACTGTGATATGCGCAAAAACATTAGCAGCTATTGTATAGCTCCAGTTCATATTTACGCCACATCATACAAACATTTTTACCATTTTGCATAGGATACAGAATAATTTACTACTGGCACTTTTAACTTGAAATTGTATAGCAACACCTGCAGTAACAAACACTTGCGAATTTATATAAGACCGCTTGAGAGTCTTAATAATTTTGGTTTGTTAGCAATGCTTAACGGAACATGAACAGAGACCAGGTGCATGTCATTTCTTTTTTAACCACCCGCCCCCCACCAAAAAAAAACACACAAAAAAGCTTTAGCTGAAATTATTATTATTATTATTATTATTATTTATGGCGCTCAGTGAAATTCACAGACTTTCACTACATAGTGAAGTTGGTGAGAACATCTCCATAACAGATCAGAACAGTATAGAGAAGGAATCTGTTTTAGCAGTGAAAGCAGTATAGCAAATCAGCAGCATAAGCAGGAACATCTGAAAAATCATAATATCATATTTCAACTTCAATGTACATATTTTTCATTGTGTTCAATATATGATACCCTATAAATAATTTAATCTGAGTTTGTATTGTAAACAAATGTGACAATTAAAGGCTCTACTTTAAGGTCAACGTAATACTGTAATATAACCGCAGAACAGTGCCCAAGAGACCAGAGAAAAGCGTTTATGTAACGATCACATTCAGCACTCATTCTCCCAATAAAAAAGACAAAAACACCAAAAACCTGCTTGTGCTATACTGTACGTTTGAAGCATAAAAAGCAACTGGGTGTCTATCAATAATTTATTCCTGATTTATATCTACAAATGTTATATGGAAGATATGGTCATAACTGCAACATAACTAAATTTATCTACCACTGCCTTTTCTTGAGTTATTTAAGTTAGTTTTGAAACTTTTTTTATTGTGCAATATTGATATGACTGCATTCTAAGTACCTTATTAATGATTTACTATAGAAGGGTGTAAAATAAAAAATATTTATTTCTTACAACAGTAATTTATGATTCTTGACATTCAAAACATGTAAAATGGCTCCATTCAACCATTTAATTTGAAATAAATATATCAAGCTTCTGAGAAGCATGTCTGTTACATAAGGGATTTGAAAGATTTACAATTATGCGAAACAGCTGGCATCAAAACGGCCTTCAAGCTTTAAATGAAAACTTCAAGAGTGCAGATTTTTGGCTTTCAGATGTGCTTTGTTTATGACTTATTCTGAAATTAATAAACAGTGTTTTGCCTCTGACCCTCACTTCCTTTCCTCATTTAACCTATTGGCTTTTTAAGTAGAGCTCCTTGAAAAAGCCCTTCCTCAACTGTTAACTCTCAATAGCCACCCCCATGGCACCATGCTGCGAATGGTCAGCACCTGTGAGACTAGGCCACATGGACACCCCCCCAGGAAATGCCCTACCATATCAAACTGGAGTTCAATAACCCACAACTCAAAATGGTCAGAACGGCAGGCTCTACAATAGCAAGATGTCAAAACTGATCTGTGGATTGGGGATTTGTAACTGAGCTGGTGTTGGGGGAGCTGAAGGGGGGGGCAACTAAATCTCATTATATCAGATTTGTGCCCCCACCCCACTACCCGCAATTCTTCCACTTCCTTGAGAAGCGCAGATGGAACTGGCAATGCATTAGATGGAACAGAGCAGACTCTGTGAGAAGGGGAGACGCCACCTCAATACAAAATGCCTCCATTCCTGGAAAAATAAGGTTCTGAATGCCAACAACTCATTTCACAAAGGTCAAATATTATAAGCGACTTAAAATGTTCAAAAAAATGTTCAATAAGTTATGTTCTGCTTCTAAAAATCCTATGATGGCCCTTTTAAAATATTACGGAAAAAAGCTAAGGGATCGTAATCCTTTCGGTAAAGGACGCACACATTTTAATGGTTGAGGGCGCATCTTCACATATCATGTGTGACATAACAGCAAAAGCAGGTCACTGTCCATTTTATGACTCGTAAAAAAAAGTACGGAAAAGCACTACAATCATAAGATGCCATTGAGAATAACACATTTCACTTTGCAGCAGAGTCTTCATACCACTCTACCTAAACAAAGGAGCTCAAATTGTTATAAGGGTAAGAACAGGCGATTCCCAAAAGCTTCACCTTGTTTTTTCTTAATAAGGAAATCGCTTGTCCCCTTTAATAGAATTTTCAGAAATAAGCGTAAATAGCATTTAGCCGAAAACGATAATTGAACACAGCTGTGAAATGGCAAGCTATTTTATCTCCAGATGTTCTACAATGTGATAAAGAGCATACCGTTTAACTGCCATCAATCATCATTACTCAAAGGAATCAGTCCCATATATTAAGAGACGTGCAGGTGAAATAACTAATATAGAGTCTACATTATGAAGCGTACAGCTTTATAGTATTAAGTTTATAAACCCTGGGAGACACGCTTCCCTTTAAAGGGCAATTTATTCCTTAAAAGCAAGCAACAAAAAGTCCTTTTTCAAACACATTAATTAATTTTGCCAGTAGCTGTCAAACTTCAAAGAGTGGTAGACAGAAATACCAAATTTATTTAGAAAAAATATATTATGTTATTTGAGGACAATACAGGACATTTTTTCCCCAAAGTATTTCCCTCAACACCTATAGTACACACAGTAGCTGAATTATGACACATCCCTACTGAAAATTACAAATTGTGCTGATTTTGCAACAAAAGAAACAGATAATGAGTCTAATGGTTCCAGTGACCAATCTTTAATGGCCCTTTTAAATAAAAATAATAGCTTTATATGGAAAAGATATGATTTATTAACTGTGTGTATTATAATGAATTGTAATAGAACCAGGCACAGGAGGCTGAAAAAAGGCATTTCACCCAAATATGGCTAATGATGGGTTACCTGTTACCTCATTAATGACCCTGAATTTTTAGCTGTGATTGTAATATACCTGGTATTAGATGCACAATGTCAGTTCCATGTGAGTTCCATTTATCTCACAATGGCAATTCATTGAAAGACAGCACAGTACTGTGGAAGAGAAGATTCTTATTATAATTTATGTTGTGTTGGGTAGGTGTCTAGGACGTAGTTTGGTGGATCAAAATCCCTTTCAAGAAAAAAATGGAAAAAATAATCAGTTATTGAATGCAAACTTAATTTCTTCATCGCTCATATCGGGCTTCTCTGTAGTTGATGTGTGGAATCCAGAGCCATCTTTTAAAATTTTTGGATCCATATGGATCCTGATTCACATGTATTAGAATCACCGTAGATCTGTGTGACGTGAAGATGAGGAAACCACACCTACATCTTTCATTGAACCCACTCCATCTGAAATTTGATATCGGCCTTAAGAGAAGGACAGTAATCACATTGAAAAGCACTTAAGTGCTTTTTGTGTGGGCAAGCCATCCCAGAATGAGGACCGCAAGTAGGTCAGTCAGATCTTAGTGTGTCATTTAAGTCTGAGTGAATTACGTACTGACAACAATGCATGTGGTGCAAATATAATACATTTAGTTGAGCGAGGGGGTGGGGGCAGGAACTGTGCCCAGTGGCAGAGTGTCACCCCTGAGTGGGCTGCCCTTAGTCGAGGGTCCGCTGTCACGGAAAGCCACCGCCATCACCGCCTGACGCCCTCACGGAGGCGGTAAATCTAGCCAGCCAAGCGTCTGCTGTGTCGCCGATTGATGCGGCTCCCGGTTTGTTCACCTGCCCCTTTGACACGCTCGGCGTGCTGCTTTATCTGCCCACGGCGACACACCATCCCGGCACCACCCGGCACTGGACAAATACCCCCCTCCAAACTCATTTCCACGCCGCATTACCGCCTGCCACCACTCGGGGACAGCCTGGCAGGGCCAGTGGCGACAGCTACAGTGCCCGAGCTTTTGCCATTCTCTTCGGCCTAGACTGTTCTATCAGACAGGGGTTTCCTAGTGTGATTGTATGCCTGAGGTTTTAGGGCTTTAGGCATCACATAATATGTAATGTGTGTTCCTAAGCTGTATGCTTGCAAACATTTCGGTGCCGACAAAACCTTGGCGTCGGTGTAAAGGCAATCGTTTATACACCTTAAAATTGCGATATTTGTTGTTAGATTCTGCTAAATCACCGATTTATCTTATCCTGACACAGTGATATTAAGGCATGCTTCAGATAAAGCATAAGATTTAATCCATCTAAAATGACATATGTGTCCAATACAAAAAAAAGCACACACACTCACTTTATTGGGGCAAATAGATAAAGTTTGACATCACAGCAATTATATATTAATATACACTCAGTGGCCACTTTATTAGGTACATGCAGCTAGTTCAGGGTAGGACCTAGTTTTTGCTCCAGAAGCACATCAAGGGTTCTGTGTTCAGAGAAGCCTTTCTGCTCACCACAGTTGTAATGAGCTGTTATTTTTGCACTTGTGGCCTTCCTGTTAGCTTTAATGAGTCTGCCCATTCTCCTGCGACCTCTCGCATTAACAAGGTGTTTTCACCCGCGGAACTGCCACTAAGTGGATGTTTTTTTGTTTATCGCACCATTCCGTAAAAACTCTAGACGCCGTAGTGTGTGAAAATCTGAGGAGGGTGGCCCTTTCTGAGATGTGGGGATCAACATGTCTGGCACCAATAATCACACCACATTTGAAAATCACTTATATCATGCATGTTAGCTCTTCTAATGCTTAGCCAAACAGTAACTGAACCTCTTGACCCAGTTGCAATCACATGATTTACTGTCTGGAGGAGCAGGCTATTTGCATTAACAAGCATGTGCACTGAACAAAGTGGCCAGGGAGTATATCTGTATAGGTATGTAGGTTCTATACAAGTATGCAATATGGAATTATTTTATGAGTGAAGATAAATGGGTCCAGTTACCAGCTAACAATCTCCAGAATCTGTGCATGTCACTCTCCTCCATAAAGTGGCATTCTGCTGGTTCTATTTTTTTTAAAATGCCCATATCCAGTGTTGGGAATTTTAGGTCCAGAATTTACAAATCCAGACCAAGATTTTGTTTCTACCAACTGGTCTCAACTGGTTAGTAGAAACAAAACGCCCATCTGGATTTGTAGCTTCTGGACCTGAAATGTCTAACATTTTTTCACATCGGTTAGGAACACTATTGTTTCTTAAGGTTCTCTTAACCAGCTAACCAACCTACCGATTTAAAAAAAATGTATATGTTACGGGAATATCTTTAGTTAAAATTATGATTTATGTACAATTTCCTGCACTTTACATTATAGATCATTTTACACAAGCAGATAACTAAGGCTCAGCGAAAAGTCTTTAATAAAAAGAATCAATTTAATTGTTGTTAAAGAACATTTAAATAACATTTTTCAAGGTACCCCAGCAGTCAAGCTTCTGGGATTAGAATGTGACACGTTCAAGTTCTGAGTCTGTCCAGTTCTGTACTTGGCTGCCTACTTGCATTGAACAAATAATCCAACTTGACATCACAAACTAATTCTTCATTAAATTAAATTATTAAATTATACAAACAAAGCTAATTAAAATGCTTTCAATCTACCATGATAGGAAAGAGTGTACTTCATTAAGGTTAAGCTTAACTTGTCTTCTAAATATGGTATATTATATATTGTTTCTCAGAGAATTTTCAACACTAAGTGATATTTTACTAATTAGTCAATACGTAATTATTAAAATAACAATTATTCTTAAAATATGCTCCTTTTTCCCTCATAATGACCTTCCCTGCAATGCACAGTCCACTATATTTTTCAGACACGTGTGGCGTAGGTGAAATCCATAGGTATTTTTAGATACAATATATCAAATTATAAGAATAGTATTAAGGGTATAATTAGTTTTAGAAAACTCATCTACATTACCATTTATTTAATTATATTTTGTTTGTTCATTTATTTATAAATTAAAAAGTAATAAAAAACAAATCCCTCAGAAACATCAGTACGGATAGCTATGCAGTTTGATGATTAAATATTTGGCCACAAGCGAATCCTGTAATTATATCTAATAATTAAATTAGAATTCCCCAGGTTAACATGCCTATGTCCTAGAGAAACAAGACTTGTTTAATCTACATGGAGTTCTTTCTGTTGCACTTTCCTGAGCCACGCCTTCTAAAAACCAGCGTTTAGTAGGAACACTGTAGTAGTAACACTTCAGTAGTAACACTAGGGGCTTCCGGCCTGCAGCTGTTCAGGTGGAAAGAAACCGGAAAAGGACTAATAATCCTTCATGCACCTGCAAAATACCAGGCTCTAGGTCTGGTTGCTGTTCTGCACAGCTGGCTCAAAATGGCCAACAGAGTTGCATAAGATGGGTGGACAGGAAATGATCTAAAACAGGGAGCTCTATTCTCCAAAGTCTTTTTACAAGAGTAACTCCTCTTTCTGGCATACGCATTGACGCCTTGCTAGACTGAGAAATAAATAAATTAAAATGTAAATAAGTGTTGCACAACATATTTGCATATTTAACAATTCTCGTATTATGTATTGCTAATGAAAATGTGACACTCTGCTTATAAGTGTTATGAAAAAGAAATGCAGGATATTCCATAGAACATGTTAGCTGGGAGGTCAGCGTGTTCCTTCTATAAATCACGAACAACAGAATGACCACTTGTCTGGGTATTTCATAGTGCTAATATGCTGCTGCTCACATGTAAAGCCCTTTAAGTAAAGCTTCTCATTAAAAAATACATATTAACGAGGCTACAAGCATCAGTGCTGCATTAAGTTCTGTACTACTTCTATATGACATATTATTGGTTAATAGCTTTGCTGTATCTGCTCAGATACCCTGAAACCTACAATAAAGAAGTTTAAGTGACTTGGAGATTATTAGTTAATAGATATGATTAAAGGGTCCAATCAAAAGAAAATCTGCCTGTTGAATCACTACTTAATCGCCATAAAAAGTAGTACCTGACATAATACAGAAATACA
This sequence comes from Cyphomyrus plagiostoma, assembly GCA_019775915.2. Lineage (NCBI taxonomy): Eukaryota > Metazoa > Chordata > Actinopteri > Osteoglossiformes > Mormyridae > Cyphomyrus > Cyphomyrus plagiostoma. Next base: position 22,754,807 of record JABFEA020000002.1, read on the forward strand.
TAATACAGAAGTAAATAATATTCCGGACTGTCTCACTGATGAAATTTTTAAATGCAAAGTCAAAGGAAATACCTATTTATCGAAAGATAGGATGCTACTGTATCTTTCAATAAATAGTTGCATAGTAGCATTTTCAGCAACACTGCTATTGACAAAAAAATACAACAAACAGGATGACTTAATGTTCTTTAAATGCTTCAAGTTCTAGAAAGTTTTTTTTTTAACAACACTTTATTTATTTATTTATATCAGTGTTACATATGTTTAATTATTACCTGGACTTGAAGATAAAGACGTTAACATTAAAACACATGTGTAAACTCTAGTGGTAGTGTGGAAATTTTTGAATAACTGATATATTTTTCACCAATACTTACACCTGGTGAATGAGCCAACAGGATCTTTTGGCCTCCACTAAGGAGAATAGCTGATTGTCCAATATAATCATCTCCCTCGTTTTAGTAGTTCGGTCTTCAGCTGGTGCTGCTAACTTTTTTATATTGATATCATCGAGTTTATATATCTGCTGGCAATATCGGCCAAGATGGACACATGGACCGTAACTGATATGGTAACTCGTGTAGCATGCATCTCTAGTAAACTATCATATACTCATTTTATTATAACATATTAAGTGGAGACACACAGAAGTGTGAAAGCATCCTTCATAGTAGAACAACCCTCCAGTCTGGAAAATTAGGACAGGGGGATGCTGCAGCTTCAAGTGATTTGCTAAATGGGCATTTCTAGAAGGATAATTTGCTTCTGATTTCGATATCTGAGGATGTTCCAGAGAAGATTTGCTTATTCAGCAGCCGTCGCTGCCCTATCACTGGCATTTCTGAGCTGGACACAGAACAATAGCAGCAACAAAGGCAGAAACGAGTCCATAAATGACATTAGTTAGGCAAAGGAAAAGACTAACAGCTTTTTCCCTCTGATTTCTATTCATTTTCAGATTTGTTCACTTTTCATACAGATTCATATTTTAATAAAATAAGGACCAAGCTGATTTTTGAATAAATGGAATCATTAGTCATTAGAATTGAAGCTTCAAAATTCCATATAGCTACTAAACAGCCTGTAATCAGTAGAAGCTAGTATGCTCCTCTGGTACCTGACCCAAATACACAATGAACTTATCCTCTGGGGGTTGTATACCGAATACTTCACATTCAACACTCAGAGAATCTGACAAAGGTTTAGCATAAGTTGAAAATAAAGGAGTATTTCTGCAATACCTTCTGACAGAATAATTTCAGGAAGTCAGCTTTATAATAAATCAGTATAAAAATAAATTCTGTGGAAGATGGGTTCTGGACGATATATTTTCATTCTTAGAAATGATCAAGTTAAGTATAATTACAGATGGCAACTCAGCAATGTGGATTAATTATCATTATTGCAATTTAAAATTTAAAAAGCTGCGTCACCAACCCAAGAATGCCTGCAAACTCAAACATTCATACAAAAATCATGCTGCAATAAACTTTCAAATCCATAATTTAGACACGGTAAACAAACATAAAATAAATTATGCATGATAAGGTTAAGTCAATCACTTTGGCGAGACACTCTGGCATACAGACTGGGGACCCATCGCAAACAGAGCTTTCCGTGCCACTTCTGTGACTGGAGCTGTGTCAAAGGCAAAAACGGTGCCTTGAGGGCCATTCTATCTTGGGATAAATTGCTTCACAAAACCCAGAATGAGGAAATTGCTGTACTTGAGCCAGCTGGGCAATAGGACTGGGGCTTATAACAGTAAAACTCAGGGGTTTTACTTCTATGCAAAGTGGTAAAAAATGATATTGTAATTCTAAAAGAAAACATCCAAATCCTCAGATTCATATAAGTATTAATTGCTCTGTATAAATCTAAACCGAGCCTAGGTGGAGTTGTTGCATGTATGTGGGTCATATGTGTTTGCTTTAACTTGGGACTGTCCACAGGCTCTGTCTCTCTCCACAATGGCTGTAGCTGATTAGAAGCGAAAGCTTTTCACTCACTGTTAATACACCGGGTGTAGATGTTAAGTTATTTCGCTCTATTGCTCTGCACACCCCCACTTTGCTTCCAACAGTGCACAGCTTCTCTGAAAATACGATCATAGAGGGATTGCATTAAACAAACATGCAAAACAGGAAAAATAAGGATTTCTGCTGATCATGTACCAAGGGGTGCACAGGGAAGGAAACTGAAATATTACTAGTGTTATAATGATTAATATAATGACCAACTTGTATACAATCCCCGGATACTTAATCAGCGAATGCAGGGCATGAACGTGCCGCAATATACTTTTTAATTTGACTTTAGCGTAGCAGGTTGGGTAGAAATGAACTCATGGCACAGCGTCAGGCCCTGACCAGGGTGGTAGGTGAACTGCTTCAGTAAATATCCAGTCCCAGGTGTAGTAATGTAAAGCTGCAAAATCTGAGAAAAATAAGGTGATGCAAGGTGATGTAACTGCATCAACAAATCTAAACTAATTGAAGGTTTTTTTTTTTTTGTGAGGTGCTCCTTCACACTACTGCAAGCACAGTCGCTGCTTTGGCTGTGGCGGCCAGCACAGGTTATGCATCCTGCGATTCAAACGCTGATACCAGCTAACAGCAGATCTCTTGCATTAGTGGGACACGTCATTTTCAAACCTGTATCACTCTACTGATCAAGGGCTCTACAAATAAATCATTTGATGTTATACATTACCTATGTAAATCATTCATACATTTATCCGTTGTTCGTAATCACTAGTCCAATTAGTAATAGTGGTAATTTAGAGCATACCCTTGGAGGCTCATCAAACAATGTGTTGCAGATAGTCTGCATCTGTAACTATACTACAATGCTGCTGTATTCATTCCATACAAAACATAGCATGCAACTTTATATCAAAGTTACAGTGAATTTGTACTGTATGTAATAGATCCTCTTTATTTGCTTTTACTCTTTTTTTTACTTTTTCCCAGTCCAGTCCTCGGGGACCCACAGACAGTCCACGTGTTTGCAGAAATGTGGATTGTCTGGCAGGGAGCAAAAATGTGGATTGTCTGGCAGGGAGCTCAGAGGGAGCAAAAACGTGAACCAGTTGCGGGTCCCTGAGAATCGAATTGGGTAACACTGCTTTATTCAACTAGTCTTAAATTTGTTGTCTACCTACTCAATTGATTCAATATACATCTCATACAACAGATAACGGTCTATATAAGCATGAATATACTGCAGGCCTACAAACTTTGTTACAACAGTATTTCTGTTATACAGCTTATTTCATGTGCTGAAACAAGCTGTGCAACAGAAACATGTTTTGTAACTAGTCATTTGCCCAATGAAGAGGAAAGTGTAACATCCTCACCCTCAGAGAAATATTCAGGAGTTTAGCTCTTAATTCGTTGCCGTGTGTTCTAAAACTAGAATTCTTCAGTTCTTGAGTGGACTGCAATGAACAAGGTGCTCTATGCCACGGGCAAAGAGGAAGCCCCCTCTCTTCGCAGCATACACCCATTCACACGCAACACACTTCCGAAACACACAGTGACAGACAATTCATCTGGATTGCACGGCTCTGTTCGTCCCATTTAGCACCTTGATTTCAGAGTTGATTGATGGCGTTATCTTGCCGGCTTATGAGAGGACGTACCAGTCGCTCTCCTCTCTTTCGCTCCATGCTGGCTTTCTTACATACCTCCTTTTCTACAAATTTTCTTGTTGGGTTTTCTGGCACATTCCTTCGATATTCTTTTGACTGTAAAATGAATAAAAGACTACAAAATAACAGGAGGCTCCGAATATAGTCGAGGACGCATGCAACAGCTGAACTGTCCGCTGGGCGGGGGGGGGGGGGGGGGGGGGGGGGGGGGGGGGGGGGGGGGCGGCGGGGGGGGG
>JABFEA020000002.1:22768373-22783036 GCA_019775915.2 Cyphomyrus plagiostoma
ACTGTAGCTATCGGCTTATATGACACTACTGGCATACCGACTGACTGCAGGTATCAGCCTATATGACACTACTGGCATACCAACTGACTGGATGCCATATTCATCTTCCTTAGCAGAAACAGGCAGCTGGCACAAAGCCACCTATCAACGTATTATTTGCATAAATAAACCAAACATAAAAGATGAAAATAATTTCTCCTGTTCTTGTGTTCAGTGCAGAAACAATACATTCCATACAATGTAAGATAAAAAAAATATTGAAAGGGAAGTAAATATTAAGAATAAAGTCCCATGGAAAAAAACGAATGATATGCGCTAAAAAGTTGACAGGGTTTATAAGCACGTACATGAAGCTGCTATTTATTTACATATATCATAGAGTTTGCCTGATTTCAGTGCCAGTTGACAATCAGACATAGCCTGTTCTTACATGATTCTCTTTTGTGGCTTCTAGTAAAGATGAATTTTTATCGGTGCCATAATGCTGTCATTCATAAAAGTTCATTTTCATATAATTAAAATATTGTTAGCTTTGTATGGGAGGTAAATCAAAGGAATTGCTTTTCAGTGAATTCACAATAGTTACTTTCTGTCTGCATATTTTATATTTTTTCTTCTTACTCTTCAGAACACACTCAGCGTGGCTGAGAATAAGGCCAGATACAGTTTTAGCTTGAGCGTCATTCATTTTTTATGGTAATTTATTTTCATGCTTTTTGCGAAGTCTCTCCACAGGCATCAGACACTGAGACACTTGCAACAGTAATACAACAATAGTCAAAGGCTAACTTATAGAAAAGGCCATTCCATACATCACCTGTTGGGGACATCACTTTTAAAGGTGTTTTTTGTTTTTTTGCCCTGCAAAAGATCTCTTCTTTTAAAAATAGAAATACAATATCAGAGACATAGTTTGTTCCCAGCCTTATCTTCCAGCAAACGTGTTCATTAGGTCTCGTGAAATGGTTTAGATGAAACAAGCCAAATCCATTTCCTCAAACCTAAATCTAATCAGCCGAGCGAGGCAGAATCAACTGAGGAAAATGGCAGTAGGAAGAGCCTAAACATGTAAATGAGCTCTTACATTTGCAGTGCTGTCTGCGGTTGCTTTCCATGGGAGTTACTGGGTCATCCAGTGTCACATTCTCTGGACATATGTAGCACACACTAGCTCTGCTCCCTTTCGTGACATTATAATGAATCCACAAACACCCAAGACATTGCTATGGCGCTCTATGTACCCTGAGCACATAGAATATATAGATATAGAGCACTGATTTATCACCAGTGTCAAGAAAAATGCATGCATCCATCCCTTGCACGACACCAGGAAGACATGCAAACTCCACGCACTGAGCGGGGGTGACATCGAAACCCCCAACTGTGTGTCAACGATGCAATACATGGTGACACTGTGCCACTTGCTGCAAAAAAACAAAGAACTAAATGGAAAAAAATAAAATAAATGAACCCCTCTTCTGTTCTGCACAGTAGTCTGGTAGCACAAGCCGCTACGTTTGACAGGAAGTGTGATGCAGTGGCAAACCCGGCAGAGTGACATGCACCGCATAAAAGTCACTGACATGTCAAAAAAAAAAAAAAATCTACAATGTAGAGGCACCAGAAACAGCCTTTGACAAAGGGAGATTCATATTTATCCTTCTTGGGCATGGTAAGCATCAGAGAGTGTCTGTGATGCTTTTCTGGCAAAGACAATCATTTTGCATGACAAAGGACCAATGGCAACCGCATACATTTCAGAAAAAAACAAAAGATGTTAAGTTTCAAAAAATGACCCACTTAAGTAGCAGGTGAAATAAACACATATATATATTTGTTCAGTATTTATATACACGCGCCTCGATTCGGTTGAATGGCTGACATATGAATAGAGGAATGGAGGTGAGCGAGCTCTTTCTGCAGCTGGGCCATTTTTTGATGGGCATACGCATGACACCCTGCAGCCCCACGGATAACACAGATTCCCCACCACCTTCAGCCACGTATAGCCCCTTTACCCCCCACTCAATGGCACATACACTTCACTTCTTTTTTCTCCTTCTTTTGCACAGGGCTATATTCTGCTTACAATACCACATGTGAACTTACCACTTTTTTCGTCCCTAGGATAAGCAATTAAGCAAACCGAAGCTTAATTATTCATTTTGAAATGGCTGCACACAGATATGGCATTTATATGCGAGGCACCAATGTTGCAATTAAAAAAATAGCTCCATTAGTGCAATCAGAATTATCATAATTTCAAACGATTAAATGAATAGGATATCCAGCAAGGCTAAAATATTCTCAACAACTTAAGCATGCCCGGTTTGTGCCAGTAAAAATGTGTGACAAAAGTACATTATAAGTCAATTCGTTTTAATCAGTAAAAGTGATTAAAAATGATGGGAGAATCTCAGCAGCTAAAGCACAAGCTACTTGGACTCGCTGTTTGAATCTGAACGCTGCCGTTTGCTGACTGTTAATGGCCCCGAGCAGCAGAACAAAGCTGGCGTCGTTCCATCAAGGGAGGGCAGGTTGAAATTGGTCAGTCATTCTTGGTTGGCTGCAAAAAAATGCTTTGTTGATCTGTCAGGCGCACGGGAGCCACTGAGTGCCAGCAGCGAGCGCTCCCTCATCCAGCCAATCAGCCCTCAGCCGTCTCGCACAGCAAGCTCTTAGAAACCAGTGCGACTCATGTCATCTACTTCCTGGGTGAAGGGTGTCATTGTGTGAACAGGTGAAGTAGAAATGAACTGAGAGTGGGGGAGCACTAGGGGAGAGGCCAAAAAAGGGGGTGGGATCAACTAAAAGCCGCATAGGAGGAAAACAAGACACTTGTCACCTAAAAAAGCATGATATGATAACATCTCAGTCTGGTGTGATGACACAGTGATGTATCAGCACCCATTCAGCCACCGCACTCGGGATAATGCAATGTTTTGTTGGCTAGGGAATGAAGAAGCGGCTTCATTTGGAAACCAGACTGAGAGAGCCACCACTGCAATTTTTTTTTTTATCTGGGATGCTGGACTGAACAGCTAACCCCACATGCAGGTCATCAACCAGTTAGATGAAAATACATGCAACTGACCAGCTTATTGCACATAAATGCCACCAATATGCCAAATGCACATGTGTACTACTGATACACACACCGTTGTGGCTAGAACGATTTGCTAGAATATTTCATGATGCAATTAAATGCAACGTGATATAATATAAAAATTATACTGGGGGTAACACAAGCTGGCTGTCGCTGTTAGTATGCATTTTTTCCCTGTCTACAGCCATTTGCTCATTTGCACCAGATGTACTCTGAATATTCATGTAAAACACTAACGTTCTCCCGATGTGCTCACCTTTTGTTCATGGTAGGCAGCCGGTCGCTGAAAAAACATGACTCATGACACCCTCTTAACAGCAACACCAGCATTTTGGTCTTTCCGCTTTAGTCTCCACAGAGAAAACAGATATGATAGGAAAGCTTTGGCTTGAACGTAGTGCTTCTCGTCTGTTAGTCCCTAAATGCTGATTAATAAAAGAAAAAGGTCATTTTCTAGATACAAAACGTGTATATTGGCTGTCAAGCCTTTTGCCCATTCTGAGTTACTTTGTAAAATTACCTCAATCTAAATTAAATGAGAGGAGCTACTTGATGCTCTGTTTCAGGCCATTAGGAACTTCAGTAAAAGGATGAACAAAAAAATGCTATAGCCTTGGGATATTCCTAACAATTACCAAACAGGGAACGAAACTCCTGTGAGTCATGCAACTGGAATTTAAAATATACCCTAAGAGAACTTTGCCGTTATATAAGTTTTTTCTTCTTTTACATGGCAAAGATATATGTAAGCATGCTTATCCCATGTTCTCTATGCTGGAAATGCCAATAACGTAAAACTACTACAATTTTTTTTTTAAATGTGTGCTCTTAATGGCAAAATCTCTACAGCAGATGCTTTTTTCACTTCTGTTTTTTAATTCAAATGCACTTATTTAAGATAATTAGTCAAAGGTTGTCTTTTAGTATTAGTTACAACCATGCACACTCCCCAATACTCTCCAACACATTACTTGTCCATGTGCATATGATTCTGTAATTGCCACTTACATATGAAATAATCATTTTGTAAAGTTTACTTAATACTATTAATACAGGGGTCAGCAGCCCTGCTTATTAAAAGCCGGGCAGCTTTACATTCCAGCCGAACTCTTAATTAATCGTCCGGCAATGACATCTTGATTAAATGCAGCTGCCAATTCAAATTGCTTCGGATTGAATGCGCATTAACTGAAGGCCTGTCACGCCGTTACAGTAACTGTTACATTGAGACTGATCCTACAGAAAGTTGTGTCGAAGCAATATGAGAAAGTTGATCATATTGTGATTTTTCTGTGATTTTTTTTTTTGTGAGAAAAAAAAACACTAAGCATAAGTGACAGAAAATCAACAAGATATCATATTTAGTACTGAATAAATGTCCAGTTGCATGAATACGTCCATTAATGATATTTTCATGTATCTCAGTACAGAGTTAAGCCATGTTTTCCATACATATATTACATGCAGCATAAAATGTACTCGATTAATGTTTTACCACAGATTTTATCACTCAGTACTAATTGTGGTCCATATTCATAACACTTCATCACCAGCTTGACCCCTTCTATCCATTTCATCACTCCTATTTTTAGTGCTAGATTGGGCTAATATATAGTTAGACAGGGCTATCTATGGCTTTGTGCTCCATGGGAGATTGACCATGAGGACACTGGAGAGATAATTACTTAAAAAAGACTAGGGATTTTTTATTGCCTGCTGTCTCTTATATCTGAAGTACACAAAAAAAAAATCAAAAATAAAAAAATACCCACTTGGATTTTGCATAAGCTGGGAAAAATGTGGAAACATATATGCTGTAGTTAAGCGGCAAAGCTGTCAAAGTCAAGTATATCAAGCTGGAGCATAACTCTTAATTCTGCGATTTTGACCCAGTTTGAGCATCGATATAGCTCAGTACCTTACAGAAATAGCTGCTCGCCGAACGAGGTGGCATCTGGACGCGCCTAGCTCCTTAAAGGCTCTCACGCCATCCATACAAAGGCCACGGCTCTGCTACGAGGCCAAGGGATGGCAGAGGCAGGTATGAAGCACGAGGCCTGAAGTGGGTCTAATTATCTCTTGGTTCTGCGGCGGGGGCTTGGGAATCGGCCTGACATTTCTCAATGTTTACAGGAACGCGTGCCGAATCGGAGTCAGTCCTCCGCGGATGCGCCAGGACTGGCGAAAGCCGTGGCGATGTGAGACGGGGGCCGTCGTGCCACTCGCTGAAGCCGCGGGTGTTTGGACGAAGCGTCCGTCTAATTAACAACCATCAAAAACAAATGAATGGATGGTGTGAATAATTAGGCAGCAAAATCAAGAGTGACTGCTGTGCATTCCCACCTGTGCACCTTCCCCGTGTGTGCCCGATGAAGGATGGAGAGACGACGGGCAGGCCGGCTCTCCTTATAATTTCCTAACAACAGAGGACGCGACGATATCGCTTCCCCCAGACAGCCTCACCCAGTTAGCGATAATTTCTCCGCAGATTAAAAGACGCGGCAAAGCCGCCCTTGATATTAGCAGACTATTTGTCATGGGGGTGTGATGAGAGGGCCATGGAGGAAAGACAGACAAAATGGCTGTGCTGAGATTCATTGCTTACATCACCAGATTGTGTGCACAATAAAAAAAAAAGGAAACAGAGTTCAACTCTCTAATTGGGAGTGCTGCGTGAGGGGTCGTTTGTCAGGCTGTTTATTTCTGTCCCAATGATCATGTTCTTGCGTGGCTATTTAATCGATTTCATTAGGGTAATTTTGGGAAAAAAAGAGTCTAGATATTTATAACCATTTAATTATTACTTAAAAAAACCATTGGCTAATTTCTATAAATATGAGCAAAGTAGGCCATTACCATGTGGAGACCATCAGCTTGGACCAGAATAGCATCACTGTTTGACATCTCATGTAGTCTAGGAGCATTATTAAACAACTAGCAATTAGCTTGTTGTTCCACTACAAGAGTATCATAATTCTTTAAGGCTTTTATTGTATAAATAATCAATATATGTACCATGACTATACAACAGAACATTACGGCAGCTGTAGCTGATTATATGCATTTCTGCCATGTTGTAATGCACAGAAAGGTGTTCATTTTGGGTAATGTGAACTATGGGAAAACAAGGGCTCACACATGCACACAAGTACTACAGCGGCTAAGAATCTAAGAATAAGTGCTTGAGAAAGGGGAGATACTATAGGTTGTAAGTATAAGCAATTTAACCTGGAGTTATCATGCAGGTTGAAGCAGGGTTTAGAAAGTTCTTTTAAAGTATAGGTCAAGTGTGGATGAAAATTATTATTTACTCTCGCCCCCCTTTATCCCCCAGAGCTGAACATTAGCTTTAAACTTGCATATATTACACACATAAATCTGGCAATAACTGTGGATGGAACAGTAACGCCTAGTCTGATTCCACCCCGCTCCTGCGCTTCACACTTCCTGCTTGCTTCTGCCTGGTTTCCTGTTGCATTTACAATGACTGTATTGATATGCAAAACGGGGAAGGTACAGAGAGTTTGATCTAAGTTAACTGTTTAACTGAAGAAAGGATCTGAGAGCTTACACATACTAAATAAAAATTTCCCAGTCAGCTCATCATTCTAAGGCTCCTATTGATCCATAGCGGAGTGTGTCTCACTAGATGATCTGCAGAAGAATATTCAAAGCAGATAATCACTTAGGACAACTCCAGGGACTGTTTTAAAAATCTCATGGGCAACTTTTGGGTCTCTCCCTAATCCCCTCCTATGTAAACACATTAAAGCGTTACAAATGCTGCCTCCTTATTTGGATTTTTTTCAGAGGCTTAAAAAATTGGCCAGTGTTGAATGAGACAGTCTTTTTTCCCTTAACATAGATATAATTACTGGTAGCCTTTATTCCCAAAATAACTGCAGCATTTCATGTTGCCATGACAGGCAGCTGGCATGTCAGGTTAAGATCTTTTAGGATAAATTTATAATCTTCCAGTAAAGATAACTGGAACTGGTTGGTACTTCTGTGTGTGGTATGATATTAAACTTGGTTCCCTTGCATTCTGGTTTTGGCCATCATTTCTCCTATACAACAATGTGTTGCTGGCTACCAAGCACAGTCAGAGCTATCCTTTAGCTAATGAGATGTTAAACTATGGCCTTGACTCCTATGATGAAAGATTTTATTTCATTTACTTCAAACCGTAGGGGATAACCCTGATGTACCGATAAATTCGCACCAATCAGACACTTTAAACCTCATGCTCCTTGATTCAAATGGCAAAATCCACACATAAATTGTGTCAGTATAATCTCACCACAAAATGGATGTGCAATTCCAAAGGAAAAAAATGCCACATAAACAGAAAAAAGAGTCACAGAAATAACACACCTTGTATATATTAAATAGAACTGGGCAGGACAATATTTAATTATCCTATAAAGTTCCTTAGCAAACAGCCCTGGTGATAAACCTACAGATGGTCAAATTAAAGTGGATCAGAGCAGCAGAGGATAGAGAATTCTCACACTCTTCAAATGTTTACAGGTAGCTTATCATGTGACTGAGGGGTCCAGGAGAGGAAATATGCGGCCCTGGCAGAATCAGAACGACTCCATGGATGAAAAATTGAGAGGAGAAAGTGGGATGCACAAAAATAAATATGTAACCCCGCATGGCACATTGATTGCATGCCTTGATGAATGTTGTTCACACCAAAAGCTGTAAAGCTGCTCAAACTACAGTGATTATTTGCACGCTTCATGTCCACAGTTGACCATTAATCATAATTATAGATACAGTGGCTTTTCTAAGACATAAGTCACATACTTAGGAGCCATGTAAACAAAATCTAATAAGAAAATGTAAAATTACTCTAAGATATCCTCTTTTCAAGTAAAATGATTTATTTGCCATATGCAGAGATGAAAATCTCTTGTAACACAGGAATAATTTGATGCATGCATTTCTGTCAAGGTGGCACTCAGCAATGTCTGTATTTACAGTACAACAACATATGAACACACCTGATCCTGCTTCCCTTATACTGCTGACACAGAGGTCCTAAGAGGCATCATAGCTGTTCAACGACTGCCTGATCTATAAAACACTCTAGTTAAATTGGGAAAAAGAAGGTAGAATTGAGGAAAACGTTTTACATATCTTTGCTGATAATGTTCATTATATATATATATATATGAAATTGTTTTAAATAAATGCCATAATTTAATATACTGTTCCATCAGATTTTTAAGGTTTTAAAATTTTAAATCTCAAATTATTTAGGAAGAAGTCTCCACTACTGTATTAGAACAATACTGCTGAGCAAAAACTCATGACCCAGATGTTAAATGTAAAAATGATAGTGCTAATAATAGCGGAATGTGTTTTGGCATGAGTGCTCGACCTCCCAAGACCACATTAAGATGCCAAAAGAATCTTGTGTACAAGCTATTCGATGGGATTAATTTGGAGGATGACAGGGGAGGAAAACAAAAAGTACCGTAGGAGGAGATCAGCCACTTTTCACCTAGAAATGTCATGACCAATACTGAATAAATATTCTGTTTTTTCTTTGGCCAATTATGTTTCTTTAAAGCTGGGTCAAATAAATTCCTCACTGTAAAGGCTGCAAATAAAAAGGTCTCAGAATTACACAATACTTTGAAATAATGAGTGTAATTAGTGTTATTGCAGCTACGAAGCTACGTTTGTATGGTAAGAAAAGCTTGTGAATGAACACCAGAATGTAATTAACTGCTTTGAAAAAGTATTTAGAAAAAACTGTTCCTTGTTACAAAACATTTATATAAAATTTACCTCTTGTGCTGGTTTTTATTATTGACTGACAACAGAGCACAAACATGGTAAGTAACAGATCCTTCACAGAGACATGGTAAACAACAGATCCTTCACAGAAACAGGGTAAATAACAGATCCTTCACAGAGACAAGTATTGGGGAAAACCTGAAATAATGCTGAGTAAAGGAAAAACAGCTTGATGATGTCCAGTCTGAAACATGACTGGGTTTCAGGGCTATATATAGAAGCGACCTTGATGTCTAGCTAAGACATCTGGACTTTTGGTGATACCGTCAGGTTATGGGCCATTGGAAAAATGGAGTGGATCTGAACACTCTCTGCAAATGTCTTCTTATGTTTGTAATATCTATTCATTTTGTACTGTTTTCAGTTGTGTTGGCTGCATCATCTATAAATAGCACCACAGAAATATTATACTGACCATATTTTATTGAATGTAAAGACATTCTAAATTACATGGCATAATCTAAGAAAATAAGCAAAACAATGCAGCATCTCTATTTTTCAGCCAGCAAAAAAATAAAGTAAGAATGCATGCATCTCAGTTTAGGGTACATTACTGAATAAATCTTTGAATCACCTGTTTCTCTCTGCTGAGTGTGAAAATGCACAAGAGGTATAATGACTTTCGCAGTAAGAAAAAATAATTTTACATGAAATTGGTTCACTCCAGCACAGAAATTATATTTTAAAGATGAAAGCACATGTCTCTCAGATCTTGACAGTGTGTATTGTACTACTGAAAATGGTTCACGTTTGCCTTCTCGTGAAAAAGGGGGAGAGAGGGGTCAAAAATCTAACTGCAAGAAAGTCTCACAAATGCTTTTCTACAGGATGTATAATATGTAAGGGGACAGGATAGCCAGCTACTCTACCTGGTTAAACTGCAAGTGGTATGTGGGTTTAGCAGGAAAAACACAAAAACTTGATTCAGTCCTCTGTGAACAAATGGATTCTGGTGAGATGCAAAGGGCCGGTGATATTGGTCACTGCAGATGAATCAAAACCCTATTCAGACGTATCAGATGCGGCAAACGCCTTCGCTATCGATCCAGGCCAGAATACAAGCCCTAGCTAAATTCTGAGTCTCCCCAAAGCTCCAAATAAGGTTAATCATAAATTACTGTGGAAACACATCCCGCAGAAAAGGCACTGATTTGCAAACAGCTGGCGGGTATCGGCAGAAGGGGAAGGCCGCAGCAGTGCCGGCCCCCCTGGCTCATAGCCTCTCAATTTCACAGCAAACAGGCTTCACTCCCACTCATCTGGTGTTCAGCCGGCTAAGGAGGACTCTCTCCCTCACACGCCACATGTTCCCGCCACCACCGCGCCGTGTGCTGAGGCGGCAGGGGCGTGTCCGACTCCAAGCTCAGCGGAGCACCCATAATGACTCGGCCTTTTCTCGCCGAGAACAAGTCAGCGACGAGCGCCGTCATAAATCTTTTTATCCGTAACGGGGGAAATCTTGAGTGAGGCGCTTATCTGTGAGGAGGGCCCCTGGCAGTAAGGCACTTACATAGGGGGGCGTCGGTGGGGTGGGGAGCAGCACAGCATGAAGTTTGAGGGGAAAAAAACAACAACAACACTGACCCTCAGAAGAACCAAGCAGATGTGTCAAAAGTTTGTTTTCTAAACCTCACAGAAGGCTGTGAAGTCAGGATAGGCTTCTTCCCAATTTGCTCTATGGTGTTACGGATTGATTAAAAGTACTATACCCCAGCATAACCAGGTAGCTCTTGACTCTATAGTTCTGCCAGATCTATTAGGTTCTGCATCCCCCTGTCACAGCTTTAGTGGGCTGTTGTTGTCTGCATTCTTGGAAGGACTTTATTGTACATTTTCCTAACCTGAAGACCTGACCCATAAAACCCACTATTAGTTTTTGTTGCGACATGGAGGTCAAGACATTGTTGGGTCTTATTCTAGATAAACTGGCTAATACTGGCTAATCCATCCCAGGCCAGTAACTATTATTAATGGTCATATTAACAATGACTGTTACAAATTAAAGTTATTTGATTTATATTTAATATAACAAAATCACAAACTCCGAAAATGCCATGATGTTATCACAAATATCATTTGTACAGTGCAGTCTTTGTAAAAATGAATCCAAAAATCCATAAGTTCCATCACTCCAAACCTTATTTTATCATATTGTAATTATTACAAGTTAACTTAATCTTATTAATGATCTGAGACTAGTATTCCATCACTTCAAGACAATATCTCGATATGAAAACACTCCTGATAATAAGATAGTAATGTCACTAATGAAAAGATAATGTAATTTTAATGTACTTAATTGATGGTTTAAAATCGGTAATGAATATGGCAGTGATACTTCAAAAAGGTTTTACAATTTATATAGCATTCAGAACATATGTATCTACTGATTGCACAGGGCAGATTTAATGACGCAATTTCCAAGCATCAATGACACTGCCTTTGTTTTTCCCACTCTTGTAAAAAAATGTGCTTACTTTGATACTGACATACCAGTAACATGCGTTTTAAAATAAGGTTATTTGTATGCAAGTATAAATATCACAGAAATCTACAAGAAAATGTTTCTCTTTGATATGCCATCATGTGTGACACAAATGTTTCAAAATCTACAGACAAGGTTTTTGTTTGTTTAACCTGCAGGTAAGCGTTGTGTTAATCTTAGATGTGAAGTAGGCTTATGGTTTTAGAATAGAATAGAATAGAATAGAATAGAAGTGTTAAGGTTCGGTAGTAACTATGTTGAACGTGGGGCATCGGGTTGTCGAAAAAAGACTCCAATAGCCAATAGTTATCCCAAACTGATGTTATATTCAAATGGAATCAGTATTTACATATGTGGTGTGGTTTCTATAAAAAGAGAAACAATACAAAATATAAAAACATTAAATACACATACAAGAATAAAAACAACACATTAATAAACTACTAACAATAATCAAAATTAAAAAGGATACTGTTTGCATGACAACAACGTATTCCCCCGACAGTGCTGTCACCCTGCACCCACCCCCTCATCTAATCCCTTCTCCTCCCTCAACCTCCAACATCTACAATTTCTACAATTACTAGATGGTTCAACTTGAAAATGTAGTATTACTTTATACTTTGCATTATGACCAACATTTTCCGTGATGTAACAGTAAAAACCATAACAGACACACCAATGGTATAACTGAATACATTTTATTTATTTAGCAAACACTTTTATCCAAAGCAACATTCAGTTAAGAAGGCAGGGTCAGACAATCCCAGGATCAACTGAGGGTTAAGGGCCTCACTCAAGGGCCCAATAGTGAAATTACTCTGCTGCTTATGGTATTCAAACCGCCCAATCACAGGTTGAGCCACACATCTCCACATGTAACCACCACGTAATATAAGACATACACGTAAGAGACATACACACACAGACCCCAGTGTGACTTTCTC
Organism: Cyphomyrus plagiostoma; assembly: GCA_019775915.2. Taxonomy (NCBI): domain Eukaryota; kingdom Metazoa; phylum Chordata; class Actinopteri; order Osteoglossiformes; family Mormyridae; genus Cyphomyrus; species Cyphomyrus plagiostoma. Next base: position 22,780,723 of record JABFEA020000002.1, read on the forward strand.
TCCGTGCCCAAATCTTACTGCTACCTAGGGCTAAGCATCACGGCAAAATATTTTATCATGATAATTTTGTTCATATCAGTCGATATCAATGATTGCCACAATATAATTAATTAATTATTTAATTCCAGGCTCCATTTTTGCATAAAATTCCCCTTCAAATTCCCTTAAAATTGTTCTCTATAATTTCACCCTGAAGGTGAGAAGGATCAATTTGACTGCAAATTAATATCTAATTTCAATAAATAAATCATGCACAAGTCTTCAGCACAGTTAACAATATAAAATACCTCCTATACACCAAAGTCTTTTTTACCTTCTTTTTGCACAATATCTCCTTCTTAAAAGATGTGGCTGTTGAGTTGGCAATTTCTTCACCAACACCAACGTTTCCCTTGAGGAAGCTCTTACCTCTTCCGTGACTTGTGCGTATTACCAAAGCAGAACAATGTGACATGCTTCACTAACTAAGTCTCACTGCGCTTGTTATTTCTCTATTCTAAAATGATGATTGGTCGTAATTGCGTTTCTGAGATGTTATGTGTTATCAGTTAATGTTCCTTATCAACGGTTTATCAAAGTATTTAATTTTCTTATCGTAAAATTTTTTGTGCGACGATAACTTGATATGTTGTTTATACCATCCTATTGCTTCCAGGACTGTTTTTGACTGCACACAAGGAAACTCAGATAGCAAAAAGTTTTGCAGCAAAGTTTGGTTCTCTGCCTACTAAAAACTGTTCATTCAGCACCTGTTCTTTTTGAGGGGTCGTCAACTCCTATTGGACAATATCGCCGATCAGTAATTATACGAGGATGGTGATTAGAGTATTGGATCTTGGTACAAGTCCAGGGGGTTTGCTACACTGAAGTATCTGTGATCAGTAGAGGGCATCGCTAAATCAAAAAAACTTAAATCTAGCTGCAAACATCTTACCATATATTACATTTATTACTGTCCTTTTTAACAAGAATAGTGACACCAGTGGGCCCCAAGTCAGGGACTCAGCCGTGTCATCATCGAATCATCACTCAGAGACATCCCAGGAAGACTGCGGCAGGTGCCCCCCGCAGTATCTCACCTCCACATCACACCGTCTACCTATTCCTACACCACATGGCGTGGACCCCTACCTGACAAGGAATATTTGGAGTATAGCACTTGGATGTATGCTCCTCATCCGATTGTTTAATTAACCACACTGGGTTACACCTCTGAAAAGATGGAAGGATGCTAATGGTGAAAGTCATGGATTACCTTATTAGAAGTGATATCAGGAAAAAAGGCAAGGAGCGGTAGGCAGCAATAATCCTCTTTTCCGCATTAGTAAGTTAAGTAAGAGTAGCGAATGCTACTTAGAAGATATCTTACAGTCCCAGTACATTTAATTACATCCTTCTTTAATTGTACTGAAATTGTTTTCTTGAGAAATGTGTATTAAACACTCCAGTTATAAACTCAAAATAATAAAAAAGGCACTGAATATTCAAGTCTTAAACCTGTAGTCCCTATGGAGAGAAGTAAAAACTGAATAAAATGTTTTACCTATTTGAAACTTATTTATTGTAATGCATAAAGTTTGTCATAAGGTAATATGTAATTTTATTTGATGAACACTGTTGATTTGTTCATCGATTTGCTGTGTATTTGAGAGTACTCCAAGTATATCATAAACATTCTTAATTTGACTTCATTGCATTTATGGCGATATAACCCAAAAATAGCATGATAAATAATAATCACTGCACCAACTGAAACTGTGTAACAAGTGTAACAGAATGTGTGTAATGGTGTAATGGAAAAAGTATTTTCAAACACTAAGCTTTCTAGAAGTGGCAGTCTGACACTATTGGTCATAACAAGTGAAAAAAACAATCACTCAACAAGCTTTCACTGGTGCCTTTGTACACGTTGTTTTAAAATCCTTCTTGCAATATATCAGAGATCATAAAGAGAAAAATATGAATAATTTATACATATATATTTCAAATATATGGTGTCTCATCATGCACAAATGGCATTTTCAAAGGGGGCCATGAACTGTATTTGCACTTTACTGAACCATATTTTCATTCACGTTTTGAGTTCCTAACATAGGAAGCAAACATGAGACATACATAAGGCTCTAACTAAATTGAAACCTGTGAACGTACTGGCGCCGGCAGGGGTGGGTGATCTCAGCGAGACCGATAGAGGGGGCAGACAGACAACGTACGCGGCCCTTACTTATCTTTAGCCATCCACAAGGACAAGTACTAACTGACTAACTAGGGCAAACGTCGAACATGTGGTTGCCACGTAGATGGAAGGTACCGA
>JABFEA020000002.1:22796831-22821152 GCA_019775915.2 Cyphomyrus plagiostoma
CAGGAGATTGTCTTGACCAGGACCACACCCCTAAATGCATTGAAGCAACTGCCATGTGATTGGTTGATTAGATAATTCCATTAATGAGAAATTGGACAGGTGTTCCTGATAATCCTTTAGGTGAGTGTGTATATATATATATATATATATATATATATATATATATATATTACTGTACACACTGTGAACTATACCCATAACAGGAAAAAAGCAAACTCTCATACTGAGTCTGTCTAATTTTTTTTTCCACCATCTGTTTTTCTTTTTTTCATATTTCATGCCCTCAGACATATATAAGGTCAAAAAACACAAATTAATAACTTCAGGTAAGGTTTCGTAAAATTGTATCATTATTATGATTCTATTTTGACTAGTATTTTATAGTTTCAGTTTTTATTGTAAGTGCTATTTGTATAAGCTCTTTGCAAAATGTTAAGTGCAGGGGAATTTTTTAGGGGAGCAGTAACATGGACCACATGTGCTGAAATTCAGCATAAACTGCAGTGAATACCATGTTCGACCCGAAGCCAGAGATTAGTTTTGTTCACCAGTATTTAACGTTAAGAAACCCTCACAGTCCATCTTGGTGATACCATCTTTCTTGCTAATGATTTTATTTTTAACATGTAGGGTTAATAGTAGTTAATCCCAAGAGTTCTAGTTTAGTTCAAAATCAGGTTTCTCTTTTAAGTATATAAACAGTGCCCAGGTTAAGAACATCCAATTAACGGATAACTTGTACTTATAATTGGACTGATGTAAAGCCTATTAGTGAATGCTACTTTGTGAGGTTCATGAAAATATCACGCAGCTCGAGGTACAGTATGGTATAGTGTGTGGTTACTTTTACTATTACTGTAGCTTTGTACAAATTCTTACAACCGAATCTAATTTCTCATTGCTTTCATTCATTGACAAATTATTTAGTTTTGCTTCTTATAAAGTTAGGTGTATTCACATTGAATTAGCCCAAAAAAACCTGTTGTAAGTATCATGTTGCCAAAATGAAATTTAAATCGAGCAACAATTGATCAATTTTAATTCTTAAAATACTCCCATGGTATATTATCATTTCGACAACATGACTAAACATTTTGACTGGTATTTCTCATACAGAGAGTTCACATTTTGGTGGCATTGACAAAATGGCTGACAAGAAAAGTGCGTTTTTAAACATGAATGAAAGGTTTTGAATGAATTACTTCATTGGGTGTCCAAATTATTGTGCTGCAGTGTACAAACTGTACTGAGAAATGCACAAGGCCGTTTACAGAAATTATACAACACAACTGAGAGAACTGTTAAAATGTGACTTAAAGACAGACTTAGGGAATGGATCTTGTTTGTAACATGGGCAGTTCAGGAAGTCTGCCTGTATATAACATTCTTATTTACTGGTAAATGCTTACCAGTCAATCATATTCAAGTATATTCAGTCTGCCATTTCCTTCTGCAAAATAAATGATATACAGCCTACTCTTTACTAATTTCTCTATGAAAATTGTAAATTGAAAACCCACTTAAGTATCTTAAATGGAAAAGCAACATATACATATACAGCACATTTCCAGCCCAACAGAAAAACCTCATACTTCCTGAATACCAAATCAACAAAAAAGGTTTTATGTAAGTAATAAACAGGAATGTAAAGATATAAAGGCCCAGTAGAAATAGTACAATAAAATGTTGGAAAATTTCCATCCCAATGAATGAAGCAGCTTCCTCACCTACCTGCCCAGACATCAGCAAGACCTTCCACATTTATACCTAGACTCTACACAATTTTACTTTATAAATTGGCACTTTGTTAATTTGGACGTTCCCTGTCGGCCCCAGGAGGATGGGCTCCCCCTTTGAGTCTGGTCCCTCCAAAGGTTGTTTCCTACTAAGGAGTTTTTCCTCGCCACTGTCGCCTATGGCTTACTCACACGGGGCTTTGCACAGAGTCAACGTAAAGCACTTTGAGACAATGTGATAAGACAATGTGACGAGACAATGTGATGAGACAATGTAATATTGTGAAAATGTGCTATATAAATAAATTTGGATTGAAAATGCAACAAAATGTGCCAAGACAATGCAAGCGTAGAACTATCAGACAACTCTTCATCCTAAAATCTATCCTACACTTCACATTCATGAAAGATTCTTTCTCTTCAACGTCCTGAGACCCCACCTATTCATTTATGTCCATTGTAGTGGACATGTTGTTTTTGCATCTATATTTTCACTGATGTAAGGAAACATACTCATTCCTCTTGTAAACTAAAGAGGGCATGCTGTGAAATTAAAAACAAAAATAAATTTGAAAAAATTGTCTTATTTCCTCCAAAGACAAATAACCTACAATTGAAGGACACCTTTTTCTTTGGGTCTCAGGAGGATGATTCTTTTAAGTGAACAAAGTGATCTTGGTGGTCTTAGCAATTTGTTCATTTTGTTCATGGGGCGTGTCATCGTTCAGTTCTTGCAATAAATGATCCATTGCACAGTTTGTTCACAAGTGAACTTGATAATGCAGTTCGCAGGAGAGATTCCCTCTTTTGCCACCCATTGCTGTACCATTTGTAAAGATGTCTGAAATAATCAGTATAATTTAAATAACATTTAAGGTTTTTCTCAAGACTATACGTTCATTTCTCAAAACAGTTCAAGAATATAGCACAACACTATGGTTTAGCTGCAAAAGCCTGCAACTTATCCAAAACAATTAGCTCATGTCTCAAAGCAAATAATTCCACCAATGAATTAGTCAGTCAGTGCCACCAAAATGAAAAGCACAATATGTATCATTTTAATCATTTTTCAGATTCACTCCATGCAGGTCAACACTCATGTGGTGCCTTAAGTCAGCTCCATGTCATCTCCCCAGTGGGAGAATAGACTTTTTAGTAGAATTTAATTTCTATACTGAATGGCCTATGCAGACTATAAAATCTAGCTTTTTTATGGTATTGCAACATGATTGTATATGCGATAAATTGCCAAGGTTTGCCATGAAAATAATTATTTGACAGCCCTGTTAATAGTCTTTGCTCATGATGGATTTATTTGATTAAAATAATGTTACATATATCGCTGCACAGCTGCCATTACACACTTTACAATGATCAAGGATATAAACAAAATCAAACCCTGCGGCATATTCTTTGTGGACCTAAGGTGGCCATTGATGCATGCTTAGGTAGTAGGATTAATCAGATCATTATTATGACATTACACTCAATGTACATACTACAGTCAATACAGTCTTTTCTTCAAAGCATTTCTGACCACTGGTGATGTCTATGATGTCCTGGTGAAAAGGAAATACAGGTATGCTAGCAAAAAAGCAGGTAAATACTGTTACATTGTGCTAGCTGAGCAGCATCATTGACACTTTTCCTCTCCAGCCACACCATGTAGCTGTTTTGTGCCGGGACATAGGTCATGAGTACTTCTAGGGGCACCGACTTAGCCGAGCAATTTCAGATTTTCTCAGATGGAGGGACAGAAAGTCAGCATCCCCTCCGAAGTTGGTGCCCCCCATCATGTACATGTTCTGTGCTGGTACGAAGCTTATCATCCGAGACAAAGTGAACATGGCCGGCAAGTCGATGCTTCGGCGAAGCTGATGATCCTGTGAAGCTAACACCCTATACCGCATTCCTGTTCTCTGCCAGTACTGCGTAGGGGGCAAGAACTTCTAGGGGTGCCCACCAGCTCATTTTGCTTTGTCTCGGACAGTGAATGCCACATGCACATGAAATCGGCTGGCTAAATCAGCACCTCACAGGTGTTGGTCACCTATGTCACCTATAGGATTGACTGGGCCTGATTTCATATTCTAATATTCTAATATAATATTCTTTTGAATCTGTTATACTGAGAAATTGGTACATAATATTTTATAATATACAATACCAGAAAAAAAAAGCTTAGACATACCCATCCATAGAAAGGTTTATTTGTACTATTCTCTACATTTTATAATCATTAAAAGTATTAAATAATATTAATGAAATTATACACTGACTAAAAAAGGATTTTTTTTTGATGCAGAAGGAGGGCAGCTCTGTTGGTTGGGACTCAGATGGATACCAGTTCAAATCCCATGGTCAGCAAAGTGATCTCACCATTAACCCCAATTGCTCCAGGGACTGGCTGACCCTACTTTCTCTTCTACACCAGTTCCATGAGGTGGCCTCCTGAGATGCTTTTCCAGCTGTCCTGAAGGAGGTCCCACATATATGCCGAGCACTCATTGGCCAGTTTTCATTCACTCTCTGGTCAAACCCCCACAAAACCATGTGTTTAGGTCAGGTGGCCAGGTCATGTGATGTGACACTCTCCGTTGTAGATGGCTAAGCAGGTCCAAAGTTTTGACTGGTACTCTATAACGTTTGGCTGAAACCATACAATTGAAAAATCCACTGCTTGTAGTGTTTTTAGGGTATTCTTTGATTGCAAAATGCCATGTCAGAGGAAATCGATCCATAAGTATAAGCCGTAAGTATTAGGCCAGTTAGTCAGTTGGCGAGAGAATGTAAACCACAGGCAGGGATATCTTAGGGTGCCTAACCACCTGCCCTTTTTTGCCCCAACATGCTCCCCCCTCAAGGATCTAAGCACCTCCCCACCCCAGCAACATGTACCTTAAGCCCCTACCTCCCTGTTCAAGCACCTGCCTCCAGGAAAGTCTGTGCACAATACTGGCAAAACCAAATAACCATAAACTGGAGATCACTGTGCTATTCTTTTTCCATCCATCCATCCAGTTTGTAGACCCATATCTGGGTCAATATGGATGGGTGAGGGACTGGAGGTTAACCCAGGCTGCATGAGGCAAAATGGAGAGGACTCCAGTCCATGGGTAGGCCACATGCACATTCACACTCACAATCATACTCTATGGGCAATTTAGCAATGCCAGTTAGCATAACTGCGTGTATTTGGACTGCGGGGGGAAACTGGAGTAACTGTGGGAAGCTGCAAACCTCCAGCCCTCTAGGTGTGAGGCTGCAGTCCTACCCACTGTGCCGCCCCTACTGTTCATTTTCTAATAATAATAAGGAATGTTGTCACAAATAGATTAAATGCACACATTGCTGTGCACATATCTCAGAGGGGAAGTCCATGTTCATATTTGTCATCACTGAATGATGCAAGAACCCTAAGTAAATTCTGTTACATGCACCATGGAGAAAGTACCATTTCTGATTCAGTGTGTGTTGATGTCAATGAAGATTAAAATTGACTTGCTGTGCAAATCGTTTGTGTTTTTTTCTGATCTCAGTGTCAACACCTACTGCCTGTACTTCTGACTGTCTTCTTATTCTTCACTCTATCAACGTGTTTGGCAGAAACAACACTACTGCAGTGTTGTCTTTAAACACTGAATTCACAAAGTCTCTTCTACTCTTTCCTGGTTTATATCTCTCAATTTGTGAAGAAAATGATAAACAGATGTAAAAGTGATGACATAAAAAGTTTGTTAAACATTCATAAATAGTTTTTGTAGATGTCTGTGCTCAATGCCATGCTGATATACAACAATGCTTGTGAAAAGAACACAGATACCTGATGAGGATTTTTACATATGATGCAGCTGCTATGATTAAAGTGACTAAAGGAAAATGTACCTCTGAATTAAATTTGAGGGACATGCAGCAACAGCACAAATTAGGCCTATTGCTATGCAAGGTGGAGGGACTGGTTTCGGGAATGTACCACAGAGTGGAAACCTATCATGTTTGTGAGGTGCAGTACCACATTTGACTGGAGGGGGCAGTATAGATACCTGGATTATTGTGCAGCAGCAGTTGCATGTTTGTTTCTGTTTGATAGTCACTGAGCTTTGGTGCCCCAGTTCTGCTTGAACAATGGTGAAAAATTCACATATTACCATTCAGACCAACCAACTAAATGTGGTCTTTTAGCTTTCTTACAATTTTATCCTTGCATTTATTAATTGTGTCCTTTTTTTTTTGGTAAGGTCCACTGTATCATCAGCATTTTAGTAAAAGCAAAATAAAGATAAAGAAATAAAGAAATGTTCACGTAAAGATAAAAAAGCAGTTCTGAGGACCATAAAAAGAGGCAGGAGCTAAGTGAGCATTCACATTACCTTTTAGTCTTATAAGAGGCGATGAACTGAGTCATATAATATAATGAGCCAAACATTCACAGTCCATGTTTTACCGGACACATTATCCAATTATCCATTTTGCTCGATGGGCTATGTAAAAAAATGACAGCAATGTTATCTTTCTGAAATCATATCTACAGGTAAATGCCAAAATAAACCATTTTTAATGAGACATGGACATAGATTCTACAAGAGTCTAGGAATGCAATCAGAGATGGCTTGCTGTTCTTCCATAAAAGTCCATTATTCAGTTTTATTATGGCGATGGAAAATATTTTCTGTACCCCAGCAGAAGCTCCTGTAAATGTACCACTGGGCTGAGATCTAGTGACTGGAATGGCCGTGACCACTGGTTCACATTAGTTTCGTGTTCAAACTATTCGCTGACCGCGCACTCCCCTGTGGATAGGGCAAAGAAAAGCTTTGGATGAACCATGCGATGAACGGGATGGGCTGGAGTAACACTGTCAGTTTTCCCATTACCTTTGCCCTCTAAGGGAGTGATGGAAGCTGAAAAACCACCCTATGCCCTAACAGTACCATCAGAAACTAGCACTTTTGCCATGTGGCACACGCACACACCCATTTGCTGAAAGGAAGGTGAAAGATGACTCATTTAACCATATGACATTTTCCCACTGGTCAGAAGACCCCTGCTCTTTGCAGTGCTGCTAAAAGTGCACCTTTACATGTAATAAGGGGTTTCTGCCCTGCAGTCACCAAATACTCTCCCCCTCTCTGAAGTTCTCAAAGAACTAGGCTATATGTGATCAAACTGCCTTAGACTGACACTGATTCTGAACTGCTAATCTCTTTTCCCTAAAGAGAAGTGAATGTGTAACTCCACAGCCAAGCAGTTATTTACTTTTGTTCACAGTTGTCCTTCCTACAGGCTTCCATGCCAACATCCCTTCTGCCATTGTTCTTAGTGAAACTTCAGCAACTCCAACAATCTCTGTCTCCAAAATCCTTGTCAAATGTGTCTTTGCCATTATGTCATTCATAACAATTACATTTGTTTCTTAATTTATATGAGTAGTGATTGTTTATGTCATTACCATGGGCAGCAGACTGGCTCAGTGGGTAGTATTACTGCCACAGACCACCAAGGCTGGGGGTTTGGATTGTGCCTCTGCTCTGTGTGGTCATATATATATATATATATATATATATTACATTGTGAGAACCAAAACCTGTTATTTTGACCATGTAAGGGAAACTTGCGAATGCAATCAAAAAACTAAAAATGCCAAAAGTCTGGCATTTTGTTTGGCTACTTATAGTTAAGGTTAGGACTGGGTAGGGGTTCTTATAGCTGGAATTAGGGTTATGGCCATAGAAATGAATGTAGAGACCCAAAAAAGATATAGATGCCTACTGTGTGTATGTATATGTGTGCTTGTGTGCATGTGTGTGTGTGTGTGTGTGTGTGTGTGTGTGTGTGTGAGCGGATATACCTTACCTTATGGGGACACAATGTCCTCACAACGTGATGAATACTCATTTTTTTCCCTTATGGGGACCAGTTTCCTGGTTAAGGTTGTCATAGCTAGCGTTAGCATTTTTCCATTAGAAATGAATGAGCAGTCCCCTTAAAGATATGTTTACCCGGCATGTGTGTGTGTATGTGTGAGTCTGTGTGTACATGTGTCAGGAGTTTGCATGTTCTTCTTATGCCATACGAGTTTTCTTTCATTGCTGGGGATTCCTCCAGCAGTTCAAAGACATGCAGGTAGGTTAATTGGTGTCTCCACATTGTCTATAGTGTGTGACCCTGTGTGTGGCCTTTAACGAACGGCCTGTGCCCTGTGCTCCATGGGACAGATCTCAGGCCCTTCTGTAACCCTGAACAGGATAACTAGCTAGAAGATGAACAGTCAAAGGTTGCATTGGTTCAAAGCAAAACTCATTCAAGACTTTCTATTCAAGATAATACATAAAATAGAGATTTGTTGTGAAGTAAAAGTAAACTAATTGTACCAGCATGGTAGCCTATCACTATCCAGAGATCAGTTGCCTTCATTAACTGAGTTGCATGTGGTCACTTAACACTGCTGCACTAGCTATTTTCACCATACTAACCTGTAGCTATGAGTTACTGTGCTCATCGCACTATTAATAGAAACTGGACCATTTACCAAAACACCATTAAGAAATTCTAGATAAATGGCCATTATTATTTTTAAACATAAACCATTTCTTTTCACCCCCAAAACCTACCTTGTCACGGGATTATACTGATACTTTCATAGTGCCTCTTGATACACACCAATTTAACTTAGGTTTAAAAAGATTAGACTTTTTTGCCATGTCAGTCCTCAGAGCCATTTTGCACGACTATTGTGAGGAAACCAATTTAAAAACCCTACGACTTAAGATCATTTACATTTTAAGTGGCAACAACTTAAAAATTGAATTGCTTCAAATCATTTTGTGCTGTCCCTGAATATGCTCAGGCATATGGAAAAGTGATTATTGAAAACTGAGATTTTCTGCCCGGCAATCATCTCTCTACAGTGCAGGACATCTCATAAACATGTCATAACTGCAAATAGGTAAATCATAATATCTTTAAAGTATACTTCTACACATTTTACTCCATATTTGCCTTGATTTTTCATCGCTACTGAATATATATATATATATATATATATGTGTGTGTGTGTGTGTGTGTGTGTGTGTGTGTGTGTGTGTGTGTGTGTGTGTGTAAAGGCCCAAATTTACTCATGTGAAAAGGTGATGTTTCAGAGGGCTGGCATTTACTTGAGGTTGCCAAGTGACCTTCACAGATCCTGTATTTAATTACATAAAAACGTGAGAATGGAATGGAATGCAATGTAAACCTCCTCTGCAGGTAATAAATCCTTCATCCTGAAATCAGTTATCTGGAATTATCTAACAGGGCGATATGGACATCATTGTCCTTAAAGAAGAGAATGCAGTTACAGGCCAGTATTACATGACCACAAGAAAGAAAATGCGGTGTGAAATGCTGTCAGGCAAAATCTGCATTCTGTTCTCATGGTTTCTTTGTTTCTTTATAAAATCTAAAATTGCAGAATACTAAAAGCCAGACATACCTAAAAACCTATTCACCCTGTGGCCTATGGCTATGCTGTATGACCTCTGTAAGCAATGTATCACTTTAACGTTACTTTGTTAATATCTTTAAATGGCACATCACAAGAGATGGGCTTGGATCAAGCACAAACTGGCCATTGGGAAGTTTGAGAATTTCCCCCATGGGCCGGTCTTGTGAGGGCCGGTCTTTCTTCCCTAACCCCAAAATCATACGCCTGGTACACCAGGGGCGACCAACCGCTCGGTCGATCTCGGCCTGTTTCCAGGTCCATCGCAGGAGATGATTAATGGATAATGCTATATTTAATTGGTGGCCAACTGGTTGATCATGACTGGCAAAATATACCAATATACCAGTCAGAGGCAAATTCCCAGACTGCTTTTTGTTGTCAGTCTGCCCCTGGCTGGGACATTGCCATTCCATCTTCAAATTAAATGAATAAACTTTATCTCATACAAACAATACGCTTCCTCAGATCCTTCAACTAGCATCCAAACAGATAAAATAAGAAAAGGGGCATGCGTCTCTTTACAAGCCACTGCTCTGCCAACAGTTTGTAGACACAGGAAATTTTAAGTCCTTCTGGTGAACACATAGTCCAAGTGCAACATGACAAAGAGATGGAAAACGACAGAACAGAACAGAAGCGGAGATGATTATGATAATTACCATGTACTCTCTATGATACAGGGAGGCACGATGCTGAGTATAGGTGGTTTCAACTGTTTGTGAATATAGAGCAAATTGGACAATTGTTCTCTCTTGTGATATTGGGGAAAAAACAGTTGTTTATTGTTATGAGAAAATAAGAAGCATTTCAAGCAGAACAAACTCCTTAGCTTTCATTAATTAACTTGTATGTTAAAGTATCATGGTGTCAGTTACTCATATTATTATTTATTTATGTTTCTTATGGTTAAGGTCAAAGAGTGACTGTCAAATTGGCCACAGTAAACAGGAATGCTTATCTGGTTCACAGGTTCACAAAAGGAGACATGCACAGATTCCATTAAACAAGGTCATTTCACCTTGTAATGAGGAATCTGTACTTTATAAACCTAAGCAATGAATTTAGAGCTGTTTATATTCAGTGTACATTAATCATGCTGCATGTATCGAAAAATTAATTTTCTCCAAAATAAAAGAAAAGAAAAAAATCTGATTTGGTTCATTTACCTCAGCTAGGGAAAGGATACAAAGATATAAAACCTCCACATTCGTGAAACTGAAATTTTGGCGCTGATAATCAAAATAATGACAAGAAATCGTGCACCAGGGAAGATCATCAGAGGAAAAGCAATCCATCGGTGTCATCAATGGATCGATATAAAAGTAAGTCGACTATTACCATTCTTGTCACTACCTGTCTAAGGGAAACAGCCAATAAAAGGAGAAATTATACATTATTGGAAGTTTAGAAAAACATTGGAAAAAACATTGCCACTGGAAAGCTTTACTTGCCAAAAATATAAACATACTTTTTTGTGACACAACTATCATCACTGAGACTTTATTTTTTTGCATATTAATTGGTATTAATATGTTTAAAACTGACCACCAGGCAAATATATACTGTAAGAGACAACTGAAGCCAGTATGCTTCCATTTCAGAAAGATGTGATTGTAAGACCCTTTAAACACACCTTGAAAGGCTGTTCTGTCCAAGCTAGATAGTTTTAACTCTATTTCAGAGACCTAGAAGGGTGAGGGCCGCAAAAAAATTAGTTCAATGAAGATTTGACATCTCTTTATCTCATGTCATTTCAAGCATATTTTCAGAAGGGCTTCTCTCTTAAAAAGCGCTTTCCAGCGTGACACACTTTTAAAGTGGTTCATAATAAGTTTAAGTTATTTGGCTATTTAAAACATGAACAGGAAAGGCTTGCACACTCAGATCCGCACACAGGAGCAGCCTTGACAATTGATTCCCTGTCTTCCCAGAGCCCACTCCAGCTCCTGCCACTGCCTCTCCCATGCACACCCGGAGCTTATCTCTCAAATTCCAGAAAGATTAGCGCTCCGCTATAGCATTGTTGCTCTGCCTCGTCTTACACACTAGCGCAAAGTCATTGCCAGTTTTAATATGAGGCTTCTGATGAAGTTGCACAAACTTTCACAGGTTAATTAATCAAGGTGAATTAGGAAGGTCTTACAGCAACCTGAGACACCTCAAGCAATACTAGAACTGGAAATGCCACAACCCCGCCCCCCCCGCCATTAGTAATTATTGTAGTACATACTAGAATACTTTGGCCAGTCCTATACATCTATAAGAACAGAATGTGACAGACAAGACAGACATGCTCGCAAGTTTAAGTTTTAAATGGAAAATCTGTCACAACATGGTTTTCTTGTGCAATACTCTGCATCCTTTTTTCGCGCGTACCCCAGCCTTGTGCCTTACGCTGCCTGGGAGAAACTTCAGGCACCTAACAGCCATCACCAGGATAAAAGGTTGCAAAATGGAGGGATGTACTGCATTTATAAAATAGTTCTAAAACTGCCATCTGTTTACAGTGTCTTAAACTGCTCATTGTTTATACTGAATTTACTGTAGGTCTACATGACTGTGCAGTGATACAGTATGAGGACCTGCTGGTATGAAGCACACAGTTCAGTGATGGTCCTGGGTAACGCCTGTGTTTTCTTAAGTGTGATCTAGGTTTTTTTGTGATGTGTATGATGGTCCAGCACACTGCCTGGCAGACGTACACCACTGTTTACACTGCATGCTTTCCACAAAACGTATCCCGCACAAACGAGATGACATGTGGTCAAAACCTTTTGTGTAATGGGAGAAGTTTTTAACATGTACACTAAAGGCGCTAACAGAGATGACTTCATCTTCTGCATGCTAATGGATGTCGTTGCCTTCGTCAGATTTCAACAACTACTAAGTTAGTATTTACATTCATTCCGAACATCAGCGATGATACATTTTAAATGGGTGTTTTAGCTGGATTGATCATATATGATATCAGTGAAAACTGAGGGCTAGAATTATGGATGAATAGACAGTATGCAGTATAAATGCCAAACATTGTTAGATATTTGACCTTCACATTGAACTAAAGATCATATAACAGTTCAATCAATTTTAAATTTAAAATCATTGGTGATATTTAAACAGTTACATCGAACACTCCTCAACAATCACTAGATAGAGAAACTTCTGGGTTGTCTATGTTTTGCTACTTCTGAATACTAATATACAATTATTGGTCCCTGTCTGTAAAGAAAGCCGTTGGGATTTATTTTCAAAATACTATTTCAGGAACAGAGTTCGCAGGAATCACACCATGACATGTTACATGGTGGAAAATGAAAACATGGAAGTCATTCATGATAAATCATATTTATTTTTAAGTAGGCCTATGTCTACTATGTTGTTCAGTAAACATATAAATGTCTATAGGAAGGAACACACCACATTAAAACATACTTAAGCCGCTATTATACCTAATGCCTAACAAAATGTCAGAACCTGCATCTAAAAGACTATTTATCAATTTACCAGGGAAAGATTGACAAAGCCACATAAAGACAACCGAAAATATACGACGATCAATAACTGCAACGGGAAACATTTCACTTTAGATCCATGAGCAAAGAAGCGGGTTGAGGAAGACTTTGCAAGGAATATTATTACCTCAGATTAGCGAAAGCGTAAATACTGCACGTTTAAACAGGAATTATTCCTTGACTGAATCGGATTTAAAGCAGCAGGGGCCGGCGACAGACAAGGAAAGAATGAGAATAAAGAGAAAAACAAATAATGCAAAGTCAAGCTGCGGAAAATCGTTTACAAAACGTTATACTAGCATGTTTATCTGAAATACGGACGTGCTACGGTAAAATTTTCTACTGGGCAATGGATAGTACATAGCGGCCGACCCCCTTCCCCCCATAATAAAAAAATACTGGAAAACACCGAGAGAACTTTATGTTCCCGTAATCAATTGAATTCTGTAATACAAAATTAAATTTGCAAGTATATGCTGGTGTTTAGTTACAAGTCATTCAGGGACAGATCTCAAACACATTATTTAAACGCCTTAACGTAGCCTATATAACCCTATTGATAGTGAAAAGAAGAATTCTTTTTAATGTTTGAGCTCAAGTAACACAATTGCTTATTCACAAAGTCACCATGACAACTTCAAGGCTGACATTTTTTCCCTCGCCCCGTCTCCATCCATTCAGTTCTTTCTGTTAGCCTAATTCTTTGCCACTTCTAATGACAATGTACCCGCTTGGATCCCGGGATAGCGTCGACCTCCAGAAATTTTGAGGGGAAAACGATTACACTTAAACAATGCAATTCTTTTGTCGCAAATTTAAATATATTAACTTTATAATGTCAAAAGAGTCTGTTTGTTTCTCTGTCGTTATTGCAGCAAATGAACTACATAATGCTCTAAGGTCCCTGGGTCGCTGTCAAACATACAACATAGACTGTGATGTGCAATTTTCTTTTACAACAAGTGTTAGGCTTTTCAACGTGCAGACTGTGATTGCACGACAATTTCTAGTGAAACTGGTTCACTATAAGTATAAAGCATAATAAAGCCGGCAAGACATTCTAATATATAAATTTTAGCGATGCAGTCTCCCTGAGCAACACGCGCGACGGAGAGGAAAAACGTCTGTTGGTCGTACATTTTAGGATGTATGCATTTACCCAATCGGAGGGACGGAGATAAAATATCAATACGAATTTCGTATTAAAACTAAAATGTAGTCATCATTTTAGCTTGTAATTGTATTGATTTGCAATATTATGCAAAGATTCGGACCACCCATCAAATTAAAAAAATACGCAGCTTGTGTTGGCAAGCAGAAGACTCAGAAAACTTAAGAATAGTCACCTTGAAGCAATACAAGAATAATCTATTTAACGTACGTCTTGCACAGGTCAAGGGCAAAACAGGTACCACGAATTTGCCCATCCGACGCGTTTTAACGCCCTCATATTTACGGTACAATTCACTGTCGCGGACATTATAAAGGCTTCGCGGCACGATACGACTATATGCCTAATAACTGCATTACTCACGTCGAGCCTCTGGTGGCAAACGTTTGAAACAAGCAAATCTAACGACAAGTGTCAAGTAAGAATTTAAAAGCAAAAACAGGAATATTTGTTTTGTAAACAACGGGAATACCGGTATACATGCATCATTCATATCGCAACGACACAATTTAACTCCTAAAGGCAAAATAATATACGTTGCCTCAGTCATATTTTAACTCCAGTCCTTTCTCCATTCTTTCAGCTGCCATGTATCAAGCTAAATCGCTGCCTTTAAACACATTTATATGACCTATAAATGAAGCATTAATGAGATTTGGAGTCAAATCACGCTTTATCACAAGCTGCTGAGGAAAACAAGACTAAAACAGATAACAGATACGCGATGCCATTTTACAATATTTCCATCCGTCTATGTGGTAACTCATACGGTATCCTTGAGTACTTGTTCCTATAGACACCATATGCCTTAGAGATTGGACTCACCTGCCTTGGCGAACTATCAGATCCCCCATTCCTGATGTTCTGATAAAAACGCGCTGTTTTACTAATTGAATAGATTCAACATTCAAGAGAATTCCAGCAACTATTTTAAGCTGCCAAATTGTTTTATATTCGCTTAGAAATATATACTTTTTACTTTCACTTGATCCACATTTTTGTTTTAATCTCCGGGTACTGTCCTCCGTTAGGATGCTCTTATCTTGCCCGTTCGTGAGGTCTGGAAACGAGTACGCGCAGCGTGGACACGGCTGCAAGGTCGGGAGCTACAATGAAGACGCGCGTTCCTAAGCAACCGAGCCTTCTCGCAGTCTTAACACGCAGGCTTCAGAGAAGACAAACGCCTAACAATTTTAAAAGAAAATTCATATTAATGTTAGCTAAGTGTAACAATTACTACAAATGAATGAAGATGCGCGTACAAGTAATCAGTCTCATTTGATATTTGCGTAATTTGCTGTGAAACCAATGATTGTAAATCCATTCAACCGAACTGTAAAATGTGGGCGTGACACCAAAGCTCTAATTATAAAATCAATGGATATTACTGTGATACTGTTGCTCATTTGATGTTTGTCACATTAATTAATCGCAAAGACCTTATTTTATTTCGTTATATAGAAACAAAGTGAATGTATCATTGTATAGCGCCGTTCCCAGCATGATTGCGTCAGAGCGCTTAACAGATGCAACAGTACAGGATATGAAACAATTATAGCTAGTAACAGCTTCGCTGCATTCAACAACAAAATGACATACACTGTTCCAGTTATTTAAAATTAAAGCCAGCGATTGCCTCTTCCATTTTCTCCTATCACTTCACATTTAAAACTCCACCAGTCAAAACTGGAACTCAAACTATCGCTAACTAAAATATAGTTTCATTAATAAATAAAAACAAATGAGCAATAATATTGATCGCAGTATTACAATATTTGAAGCGTCATAAGTTCGAACAGGTTAGATTTTTTAATATCTATTTTAACACGGAACTAATTTAGTTCTGTTGAGAGAATTTTAATTTCATTTTTTTGTCAGAGATTTTTTTTTTGATGTTTAAAAATCATTTCATATTTCAGAAGCACGATTCACACCTTCATTTGCATCAGCCCCTTTCATTCCTGTAAATTTGAATCTTTATAGCAAACTGCTGTGAAACAAACCGTTTACATATATTTTTATATTCCTTTGTTTTCCCAGGTTTTAAACTTATATATTCAGGGTTCACAGGATTTCAATTTCATATTCAATTTGATTCTGATTTATGTTTACTCTCTCTGCTTGTCACTCTGCTGTAAGGAGTGTTTCTGCACCCACTTTGCAGAAATTTGGAAAGAAGCTCAATCATTAGGCAGTGTGCCTCTGAAAACCTCAGATTACTTTAAAAATCCATCACTTGCCATTAAACTGTTGTCTAGTGTGTTTGGAATGCTTTTTCCATTTATGACTGAATGCAAGTATATAGATATGGTTACATTGTGTTTTTAAGTCAGCTATCGTATGATAACCTAACTACATCAAACAAATCATCTTTTGTTGGTGTTTATGTTATGTGGAGATTTGTAATATTGTCAGATTAAAATATACTTACATTTATCATCCTTAAGTATTTTTCAGATTGACATTATTACTCTGAAACTAATTACACATTTTCCAGATACTTATAATTTGGCTGACATGCCTGAATCATCATATAATCACCAAATATTTGTGTTTCTATTGAGTTTTCTTTGAGTAAATTATGCATGTACCATTTGGAATGGCCATAGAACACAAGCAATGTAGTCTTCTGTAAGTTTATAACTTTGCCATCCATGAAACATGAAATACTTTATGTTACTAATCAAAGTTTAGATACACCGCCCCATAGAAAAGTTTATTTGTACTATTCTCTACATTTTAGAATAATTTGGAAGACACCAAGACTATAAAATAACATACAGGGAATTATGCACTGACAAAAAAAAAGTATTAAACAAAAATTGTTTTAGAGGGGGTAGCTCTGTGGTTTGGGACTCTGGAGGTTGCCAGTTCAAATCCCGTAGTCGGCAGCTTGATCCCACCTTTGGACCCTTGAGCAAAGCCCATTAACCCCTGCTGCTTCAGGGACTGGCTGACCCTACTGTCTCCTCTATGCCAGTTTCACGAGGTGGCCTCCTGGGATGCTTTTCCAGCTGCCCTCAAGGAGGTCCCACATATATGGCCACTTTTCATTCATTCTATGGTCAAACTCCTCCAAAACCATCTCTACTGTGTTTAGGTCAGGTGGCCAGGGCACATGATCTGACACTATCCATCTCCTTTTTATGCGGCTTGGCATGTTGAAAGGTTTGACCGGTACCATATATGTAAAATACACTGAAATGTGGTATTACTCAATATCATAGAACTAATTTGCTGTTACCTGCATGTATTGCAAATGTTGTATTTTCTATAATGGAGCAAACCTTTTCCTACATTTTCCAATGTATTGCACAATTAGAAAAAAAGCTACATCTATGAAATCTTTTCACATGACACTTGTCACTGTATACCATTAGCAGTATATCTGTTTCATGTAAGGGTAAGACAGTTTATGACACAGACTTGAAGTGTCTATTATAATTCATTTGCAGCTATATTGGATGAATTTACAGCAAAGTCAACTAATATTGCAGGACCTGAAGATAATTAACATCTTGTATATCTGCACTGGGACATAACATTAATATTTATATAAATTGTAGCCATTTTGACATTAAACGCTTTTAATATAATACAATCGTTACTTTGACAGTAAATCCACTAACATGTATCAGAACAGCAATTAGGATCATTTAAATACATGTAGTCCTAAATCTAATTTGTTACTTTGGGCCAGTTTTTATCTTCCTCATTCAAAGACATGTAGATGTTCAAACATACGCTTCATCAAATGTTTATATTTACATACAACAATAATCTGATAAATGACTTCAACTCTAGATTAAGAAGTCATTGTTCACTGTAATCACAGTCCACGGGTATACAATTTTGCGCTACAATTTTATAGCAACATCAATTTAATCTCGGCGTATTTTGTGGCTGCATCACAAAACAGCATAAAAGCGTACATAGCAAATTATGCACATTGCAAACCTACACAAAGCGCTGTTTTTTGTCATTAGAAAATATATTCTGAGCTTGATTTTACCATAGCCTGAACGCGCAGTCTTGTCGATACATATAAGACTAAAAGGCTGCTGTGTCAAAGTTAAGTTGATTGACAGCAGTGGTTTCAATATTGATGAGAAACGGAATTGACTTTTCAGTGCAGTCAGAGATAATGGAATGGTTTAGACAACACGCCTGTGACGGTAAAAGGCACTTCTAAGCGTGCTCTATCACTCCATTTATGCTTAAGTGATACTTGACTCGTACTGTACAATAGCGGCGAAAAAGCTCCTGTGCTATGTTTGAATTTACATATTTATTGTCAGGAAGTCTGTAGAGGATATCGCGGAATGCTAATCGTGTGGTCGGCTCCCCGCGATGGGCAGACATCACGGTGCCACCGCCGCCGATGCCTTTCCATTGGCTGGATGAAGGGGCGTCAGACGGGCCGGCGGTGCGGATCCGGACCGCGCTAAGACGCTCTCATGCAGGGGGGACGGTGCGCGCTTTCTCAGGATAAAACACTAATTAAATCTTTTAATGGGAATGCCCCAGTGCCCCCTGCATATCGCCTGCGCCTGCCGCTTACTGTAAACTGCTTATGCCCGGGGGATTTAAGACTGACACTTAACTGTGCAGCAGCTAAGTGGGATTTTTTATGTGTCACGTTTATTCCAGTGAGTGGCGGTCTGGTTATTCTTAACGACGCTTGAGTTTAAATTTATCCCCACCACATTGTTGACATCTTCGACTAGAAATCTAAGGTATGTTTTGCTAATCTTGTACAGTAACAGTCGGACGTATAATTATGTTATAACTGTCAAAGCATGGTGCCCAAGCCTAGTTGTGTTTCGCGCACGGTCCTCCTTGCTGATTTTAGTTGACTTTATGGTCCCGGTGGGACTGCATTCTGTTCAACTGCCCACTTGTGGAGCGGAGGAAGGTACAAGGTGACCAGGAAGTTTATGTTCAGTTTTGCTCTGTTCGATAGTTATCATTCTGCTAGTGCTTCGTCTTGCGGAATTCACTTAATCCAACCAATTCGGGCCCATCTCTTGGTTTCATAATGCCGATGTTTGAAATAGGGATTCCTGAAACAAGCAGGATTTTAAGCTTTGGATAATCAGAAGTAGGGGGCACCGGAGCAAGTCGTCGTTACAGACGCAGATATCGTATCCAATGTGTTTTTTTTTTCGTTACTTGCAAATGTTTTCGCTTCCGTCGGAGACATACATCGACCCAGCGCCACATAAAAAGATCCTGCTTTACGTGCCACGTATAAAAAATAAGGAGATGGCTGTATCCCCTGCGCTTTTCCCCAATTTTCTCTGAATGTGCTTAATGAAGGCTGGGGATTTGACATCGCTGAGCCCCTTCGCAGGGAGAGCTAATTAGCAGGTTTGCTCCTGTCGGGGCGACGCCAGCTGGGTTCCCTGACTGCACCCGGCAGTGTCAGCGAGGATGGCTTCACAGGTGGGGTGGGGGCAGTGGGGGTGAGCGGGGGCTGCTGGGAGCCAGACACACCTCCCTCAAGTTAATGTCTTTTGCCTTCTTCAATTTAAAAAAACAGTACAAATGCTGTGGCACAGAACTGTACTGAGAAAACGTATTTTGCATATTCATCCGACCAAATCTGAGCCTACTTGTAACACATAAAATATCATATATTAATATTTTATCTACTTTCATGGAAGTATTGTCTAAAGTGACATGCAAAACTGTTGCTGTCTCACCCAGAAGCGATGTGTCTCGATATACGTCATTTGCAGAAAATTGAACAGAATATTCATGGTCCATTTAAGGATTTTGGTACTTAATTGATACAATCACATGAGATTAAGGTTATTTAAGTGGCGTCTCAGGCTACAGGGATCAGGGATACTGAAAGCCCGCCAATGACTGCTGAAGTTGGTTGGGTGCAGCCATAGAGATGGTTAATGAAGAGCGGCTACATGGTTTAGCAGGCACCGGGGAGGTCTCTCGTCAGGGGGGTGAATGCAGTATGCTTCTCACTCCACCTGCCTGTGGAGCTTCTGGGGAAGGTCTTAGCCTCCCATCAGTGCTGTATCTGTGAATGAGATGCACAAGATCCAGTCATCACTATGCCTATCTCAAGACTCTTGAAGTATTCCAAGTCTGATTCATTCTCCAAAGTCCATCTCCACATTTATCAGTGTTGTCTATGTTGTGGGAGGGCAGTTAGGGATGTGAGGTGTTAATTCCCTTATGAGTTTGGGAAATGTGCTGTTCTGTTAGTGTCAAATGGGATGAGACCCTACACTGTAAATCTGAGTTTTTTCATCAGCATCTAATTATATCATTATTTGAGACCTTGACACTATTATTTCTACAAAGCTTTGACTTCAAAGCCTTTTTGTTTTGTTTCATATTTTCAAATCAGTTTTAGGTGTTTATGTCACCACTAAATTATTCATTTGTTTAACAGACTGGCAATATAGACCACAATGGTGTAGCAGCACAACCCAAGGCTAAACAAACAGACCAATGGGGGCCAGCAAACACAGGGAGCTCCCAGGTCCAGGGATAATGACCTGCCAATGAAGTACAATGCGAATTAGAAATTAGAACATGTAACATTACATACCCCTTGTCAAGAACATTATGGGTCAGATAAATTGGTTTTCTGTTATTAACTGCAGCTGTATGCGCAGTAAATGAGAAACTTGGTATTCTTCCATAATGGGAATATGATTCAGTGAGGTAGTGTGGTAATTGGATTTTTTTTTCAGCCAAGGGTGAATGGCATTATATCATTATCCCATCAAAAACAGAGTAACATATTTATTTTGTCAATGTATCAATGTAAGGTTTAGCCTTTCAGGCATTTGAAGAGATGGAAATAAGATTATTATGTGTTTAATACACAGTAATGTGACCATTTTGAGGTTCAGCATGTGTGCCTCTGAGGTCATTAATCAAAACCACAAGTTATTTCCGGAGTACTTCTGTACATATGTGTAAATATGTGCCCCAATGAAGCACATCAAATGGCTTCCAGAACCACACCAAGGATTCACCGCCCCAGGCCAGACCAGCTTACTTTGCGGTACCGTTGCCGGTTTAAGGGACATTTATCGTCACTTGAAAAATGTCGGGAAACTCTTTTAATGAGTGACGTGTAACGCCATGCTTCCTTACGATTTTTTTTTTTCCAGGAGATGTGAGGCGAAATTTCATCTCCTGAGACACCACCTGCAGCTGAGGGGTGTCCCGTGTGGACGAGGTCTGCTGAATCCTCGGGTGGGATGTACAGACTGCCTCAGCGATGGTGACAGACGCACCACAGCCCACGTCCTCCCAGATTTATAGCTTTAGATATGTTCCCATGGGCCGCTGCCATTGTTTAGTCATCGTCCGGTAGGATCGTTTCTGTCTCCTTCTCCGCATCTTGACCACCCTGTCTCATACATTGCGTACAGCTGTCGCTCATGCCAACCTTGTTTCAAGCCAAGTTCCTTCAAACTCTCCTGACGGCACACAGAACGACTGGCAGGTAAAAAAGAAAGGTTACTGGGAGTCTTTTGCGCAGAAGAGATCTGGCAGGATAGCTGTGCGTGATTTAATTTTCAGCATAAATGCTGTCGAAGTGTGTGGGAGTATGCAGAGCAGTATCAAGAGATTTCTGAATTAGGAAGAAAATGCATGTGCTTTACACTGATTTTTTTTATTATTTTTTTTTTTACCTTCTAGTAGATGTATGAAGGGATATCAAGGCTGAAGCCAACCACGGAAGGTGAAACAGGAGACGATCAGCCAAAGCAAGTGCAGCATCATTCACAGGGCACATCCACGGAAATAATAAAATGGGAAGATTTAGCAAAAACTAAACAAAATTGACAAATTTAATATCACACAATGCCATATGTCCCATACCCATTTTTTTCATTAAAGTGCACAATATAAGCCACATCTGTTCAGTGACTGATCTGTCCTTTGTTGACACAATAAAAGAAAAACAAGTATATAAAGTGTAATTCTTCCCATAGCTTAAAGTAGCCTTAACATTTATAGTGAGCCGTTCAACGAGCACACTGTATACAGCTCCGGTTCCAAAGGAAAGCTGGCTTTTCCTTGAAACACATTTTGCCCGAAGCAGACAATACTTGAAGGTAGACTTCTGGTGTACCCTACAATGCTTCCTTCGGCAGGGATTGTATCATGAGTGACAGGAAGCAGAGGACACGTTAGTTCTTTCTTGAGCAAGGTGTCAATCAGCTTTTTGCAAAAAAAAATGTTTATGAATGTTGATTTCGATATGTGTGAATTAGTACTGAAGATGTGTATTAAGGCACCATGACTAAAGAAAAACATTTGGTATCACTTGAGTGAGCGCAAATGATGTAGTAATATTCTCTAACCTAATGTATTAATTACCCAGAAATTAAGTATTAGTTATACATACTGATCCCATGTTCATTCATCATTAATCAATCATAACGGTTCATGTATTTCAGTTAGTGTTTACTTATGATTTGTACTTGAGTAGTGATTGAGTGACTAAGTTACTTGTGCCCCCTTAAGTGAAATGTTACCAAACATTTTACAGATCCTTGAGTAAAAAATATAGGTCATTATTTCCCATAATCTCTATCAAAAAAGTAGCATCGGGTGAATCATGAACAGCCAATGCTAAAAAATTATGGGCAAAAACTAAAAACAAGACATTAACTTATTATCCCTTTATCCTTTATTAAGGAAGTTGGCCTTATCCTTAACGTAGATGATTTAGGGAATAGTAAATGCTCAGGTATTTTGTAAATTAATGTGAGAAATATGTGATGGCTCTGATTAGCTGAAGGAGCAGGAGGAAGCCCGTAATTCACAGCACCGGCCACCTTGGAACAGTTGTGCCTGCGTTGTTCGACTTTTCACCTGCAGTGGTACGATATGAGGCAAAACAGCAGCTTTTACAGGCCGAATCTGTTTATGGAGCAGAGGATTACCATGGGCGATTGGGAGAGCACAATGGCAGGTATGTGACACAGTAATCCGCAAGTAATAGAGGGGGGTGACTGTGGAGGTTCACGTTGCAGCTCCAAGATGCGGGCTGAGGGCCAGAACCCAAAACCATGAATAATACTGTAATTAAGATTCACACATGGAAACTGGCAGCAAAAAGGAATCCGAGGAAAAACACATTTATTTCTGTTGTCTCCATGATACAATGTAACCGAGATAAAAAGTGGTAACATTGGTACATCCTGGATGTTCAGAATACAGAGGCGATACATCAGAGTCATACTGCCAGAGTGTTTACTGCTAATCCTTTGTCTCTGAAATTGTTGTTTATTGCAAAATTGGGGATTTAAAAGTGTTGGTGTTTTTTGGAGGTGGCCTGAGATTTGGGGCTCTATGCACCCTTGTCGCATGGGAGATTAACTCAAAAGGATCTCATAGGTTTCTATATTTAAAAAATCTAATTTAAAATCAAAACAGATGACAACAGCATCAGAAGTCCAGAAGGAATTCCAGGTAACATAATCATTTGTCATGGCTGATAATCTTTGTTATCTTGGTCCTCCGTCTCCTCATTAGTCTCCAGCACAAAATTAATATATTTTCTTACTGACAGGCTGCTTAACTTGAGATCTATGTGCTTCTGCTGCTCACAGATATCATACCTATCAGGGATCTTTTATATTGTCTAAGAACGGTATAAATTTTTATAACTCTGTTTTATAGAACCATAGAAAAATGCCCAAAGGTGAAAATTTCGGTAAGAAAAATTCGGCCATCAATTCAACCATTTTGTTGCACTGCAGGCTGAAATGGAGACATATTGGAATTTGTCTTATGTCATTACTATGCTATACTATACTATACTATTCAAACACTCCCCAGTTACGATATTTTGACTTTACGATGGGTATTCCAATTCCATTCTGTTTTTCAGTTTCAGTACATTATAAAATAAATTACATGGGACATTCAACACTTAATTATTAAATAGGGTTTGTTATATTGATTTTGCCCAACCGTGGGCTAACCTAAGTGTTCTAAGCATGTTTAAGGTACACTAGGTTAGGCTATGATGTTTGTTGGGTTAGGTGCACTGTATTAAAGTACATTTTGTCAGAAGGTAACCCCATCATAACCCAGGGAGCATTTGTGCTATACTATACTATACTTGGTGGCATATTGGTCAGCATCATGGCTACAGACTTAACCTGTGTGTGGGTGGACTATGCTGCTTGTGATTGTGCAGCTTTTTATCCTGGGTACTGCAGGTAAAAATCATTGGGGTTAGCGGAATTTGTGTCTCTACATTTCCCATGGCATAAGATTGTATGCGTGAGAGGGTATGTGTGCCCTGTGATGCGAGAAGGTATGTGTGCCCTGTGATGCGAGAAGGTATGTGTGCCCTGTGATGTGAGAAGGTATGTGTGCCCTGTGATGTGAGAGGGTATGTGTGCCCTGTGTGCTCTG
>JABFEA020000002.1:22821252-22836921 GCA_019775915.2 Cyphomyrus plagiostoma
GCCCTGTGATGCGAGAGGGTATGTGTGCCCTGTGATGCGAGAGGGTATGTGTGCCCTGTGATGCGAGAGGGTATGTGCGCCCTGTGATGCGAGAGGGTGTATGCGCCCTGTGATGCGAGAGGGTATGTGCGCCCTGTGATGCGAGAGGGTATGTGCGCCCTGTGATGCGAGAGGGTGTGTGTGCCCTGTGGTGCGAGAGGGTATGTGCGTTCTGTGATGCGAGAGGGTATGTGTGCCCTTTGATGGACTGGCATCTCAACTGGGACATGCCACGGGGTCATTGTGACCCTTCATGGAAATCAGTTTAATGCACTTGTTTTTCCTGTGTTTTTATATTATTAATATTGTCTTATTGGTTTAGCTTTCCCCGTCTAAATTGGAAAAATAGGAATTTATATATATACTCAGAGCCGCCTTTGGTGTTCCTAAAATATTTGTCTATTGATGGATAATGACAGTAACATAGGGAAAATATTGCATTACAAGTTACTTTCAAGCAGAAAAACATTTTTTGTGCTTGCTGTATTTCTTTGAGGCCTAGTGCTTATAAAAACACATTTGCCTTAGTACCCGGGATTATGCACAAGCAATAAAATGACCGTGTTTCTGATTTGTGGAAATTCAGGGTACCGGAGCTGCTAAGGTCTGCTATTTGGTTCTTTACAAATGCAGTGAGAGTCACGTCCACATACTGGGCAGAAATGTAAACGGTTTGGAGTTGGCCTCTTGTCAAGGGTGCGTCTTCTCTCCAGTACTGTTTGCAATTTTCTTGAATGGGAAACCAAAGCACAGTGGTGGCTGGAGGGAGGCCTGGTATTCGGGGCTAGAAATGACATCCCTGCTATTTGCAGATGAAGTCATAGTTCTGGCCTTATCCCGCCAACACCCCCAACACACTTGATTCGATGCTGAGTGTGAGGCAGTTGGGATTAGAATCAGATCCAAATGCAAGGCCCTGGTGCTCTTGGAAAAGAGCAAATTGCTCCTTTCAGGTGAGTGGGGAGGCTCTGTCCTGATGGAGTTCAAGTATCTCGGGATCTTGTTCTGGTAAAAGGGAACATGAGATTGACAGATCGGTTCAGTGACTGTGGTTTTGTGGGTACTGGGGAGGTCTGTGGTGGTAAAGCGGGAGTTAAGGAGTAAGACAAAGCTTGTGGTTTTACAGTCAAGCCATGTCCTGATCCTCAGCTGATCCTGACCTGTGGGTAATGACTTAAAAACGATGGTTGCAAATGCAAGTAGCCAAAATCAGGTTTCTCTGCAGGGTTGCTGGATTCACTGTATGCGATAGGATGAGAAGATTACAGATGCGGAGGATCCTTGAAATTTAGCCACTGCTCTTTTGGATCGAGAGGAGTCGATATGACTCATGCATGTTACTCGGGAAACTAATTGTTTCACTATTTTTAAATTTTACATTTTTATTCCATTCTATTTCCCATTACTATTACTGGGTGAGATGCTAGAAGAACCCACTGCATCAATAAAGCTGACTTTGACTGATGTGGTTTGAGCATCTAATAAAGACTCCACCTGGTCAGCTCCCTAGGGAGCTGTTGCAGGCGTGTCCCACTGGACAGAGGCCCCGGGGCAGACCAAGGACACCCAGGCGGGGTTGTATGTCCCAGCTGCCTCAGGACCCCCCAGAATGAGCTGGGCTCCGCAGCCATAGAAAAAGCGATTTGGTCTGACCCGCTTGGCATGACGCCACTGGAGCCGCACAAGAAAATGATGATGAACAAAATGTCTGGATGAAATCAGCAACATTGAAACTGTTTGCCACTTTAGCATTGAAGAAACAGAACCCTCTACATTAATATTTTTTAGGAGGCTTTGGAGGGTAGGTGGATCTCTGGTCGCCATGCTTTTTTCCAAACCGTCCATCTGCCTTCTGCCGCAATGCAAACTCTTGCGTTGAACTTAAAGCTGAATATTTGTACTTCATGTCAAGGCCTTACTAAGGTTTACAATGCAATATTCCATTCTGTTTCTCTCAAAAATTATATAATGTATTCAAGCACTCTTTTTTTGCTTTTGATTTGAGTATTTCCTGGTGGTATACATTTATAAATATGAATGGCAATGTTGTTTTATTTTTATTTATTCAAGGGCACACAAACAAGTGCAAGTATTACTACATATGGATGGTGGTGGAAACCTCTCTGCTTTAATGTGATTCTTTACATTCAATGTAGGCATCGTATTTTTACGACCGATGTCAGGTTGCTACAAAAAACTATATATGACAAATACAACATTTTCTTATCCTTCAAAAACACAAAATGTTTTTCTGAGCTTTTTTAAAGACAGTGTCATTGAATTTCCACTTAAATGGCTTTTTTTTTGTTTATTTTTATAATGCAATTCTAGTGCACAATAGTATCAAGTTGATTTATTCTTTATTGTTTCAAACAAGGTAAATATCCAGACACTGAGTTTCACAATGAGCAGTTGGGTTCCCAGCATTTCTAACCTGTCAAACAATTAAGGGTAAACCTGCAGTGAGCCATATGGTGGTGCAGTCGCCCCATATTCAGGTAAAACCATTTAAACAAAGGGTGACCAGCCTGGACTGAAAGCACTGCCTAGCAGCCAATCCACTTTTGTTCTTGGTGCCAGCATGGGCTTTAAGGCCCTGCTTTCCTTCTCTCCAGTGAAAATCAATCGCATGCTCTTTGCTGTCACCTTTTGTCATTACACGACTTTAGCTCTTGGCACTGGGATTGCCGTTTGTGTGACCAGAAGGATGATTTTTATGACTGGGACCGGGTCAGTGAAGGCCTACCTTCACTCAGCTGTGATGGAGCATGCAGATGGTGCACTTTGACCTCTGACCTCCGTCACTCTGGGTACAAGTGCATTTCCTGGGCAGGTACTTTATATGATTTCAAGGAGGAAGGTAATTTCCTTCATTGTACAGATGGTAACGTGTCAACATTTTTCTCAAGGACTCTCAGCACTCTAAGCGTTAACACTTTAAATTCTGCTGATTATTAGTTTAATATTCACTTTTTAAAAATCATTGTTATCAGACAATAATTCAACAGCCTTGGATTTTAGGGTCTAAGTGATTTAAACAGCTTTGGAAATCCATTAGAAATGATACGATACCAGAGCCGATAATGAAAGAGACTCTCTTTACCCCGTGTTTAAGTGAACTCAGGATTGTAATACTGATAGATTTAGTACTGCACTTTTACCAAATGATACCAAATGAGATCATTATTTTTCATATGGTTCTATTTATTTCAAAACTAGGAAATTGCATGTTCATGCATGGGTAAAATTTACAGAGAGAGACAGCATAAATGAATAAAATTAATGAAACATTTAGATGCAATTTTTAAATTTAAGAAATAGAATGTTTTCTGTGAGTGAGCGATTTGATTAGTCACATAGGCCAGTGCCATGGGCCACATATAGGCATTTATCACCATCAAATGCTGATATTAGCAATCCTACGGAGTAGAAGATATTCATATGCTCCCTCAGTTTTAATTTCCACTTGATTATTTTTTACTCCCCAGGAGCAGGATCCAGAGTGTCCCACCTACAAGGCCTCCATCTGCTTCCCTTATAACAATGCAGAGAGGAAAGGGCAACTGTATCACAACAGGAGGGGCTAATGGTGTGGTGAGGCTACCTCTTAGCTGCCGGGCACAGCGTTAGCCTGT
This sequence comes from Cyphomyrus plagiostoma, assembly GCA_019775915.2. Taxonomy (NCBI): domain Eukaryota; kingdom Metazoa; phylum Chordata; class Actinopteri; order Osteoglossiformes; family Mormyridae; genus Cyphomyrus; species Cyphomyrus plagiostoma. The sequence goes on from JABFEA020000002.1 coordinate 22,824,927, forward strand.
TAGCCGTCCGGATTTCCGTCTTTCACCAAGTGGAAGCGTCATGCCTATAGCAGCAATCGCCCATCTGTGAATCTCCGGCATTCTCATCGTCATCAGCAACTGAGGTGCCACATGGATTACTGTGGATTATCCCTACGTCCAACGCCGCCGTCCATCCGCAGGAAATGCATATTCCCAATTTAGGGAATGATGTTTAAAGGATTGCTTCTTTGCGTCTGTTTGTGTGAGAGTACTTCTCTGATTATGACAAGCTTGTTTCCTTTTGCATGGTTTTCTGTTTGTCCTTGGAGGTCCCAAAACTAAGGTGGAGGGTGGGGTTATGGGCAGGAAACGGTCACTTTTCTTTTTATGAAATCACACAAACAATGCTGTAAGAGAAACTTAGCAACCTTCCTTCCCATTGGATGGAAGGGCATTTAGAGTCTGTCACAATGCAGTCGGGCCTCTAGTCCCCCCTTCAGCGGCGCCCCGAGAAGCCACTCGAGAGCATCCACAAGGTGAGAGAAGGAGCCACGTGGACGTTCACAATGGCAGCAGAGCCATGCCAACAAATACCGCCCCCCGCCCGCTGATAAATAATGCACTGCAATCACATGAATAATTTTTTCCTTTAATGGCTCTCGCATCCTCTGAAAGGATTCTCGGCTTCATATTAAAATATTCACCATGTGAAATGATGCATCTGCGTATGACAAAGTGACTTTGGGAGGCAGAAAGGGAAGAGAGGCGCACTGAAAGGGCGCCGGCTGAAGGTGGCGCTGGTGAGCCTTCCAACGTTCAGTGCTGGAGATTCACACTGAACATAAAAGGAGGGCAAAAAACCCACTAGATAGCCATCCCAGAGACTGAGAGACTGCACTCGGGAAAAGAGTAGATGGATTTCAACACAATTTGCATTGACTCCCAGAAACCCCTCCACGTGACATGCTATGACTAAGCGCTGATGGAACAGCGATATGGGAAACTTTTCTGACTGTTCCTGGGAAGCCTAAATATGTTGAAATCAGATAATGTAATCAGGCTTTCTTTCTGGACCATTTCACGACGTGAACTGACTGAAGTGCCATTATTAGGCTGTCATGGTGGAGAACATTAAGGCTTGTGAAGCTTCACAGGTCAATGCAGAGAATTCTGTACAGTACTTAAGATGATTTTAACACCATCACGACCACTAGCTTTCTTATGAACTGGAAAAATGCATAGGTTTCCCATCTGTAAATGGATTTTTTTTTGTGCTCCACTGTCTGCCCCTTACTGGGCGTCCTTTTATAATAGACAACTTTAATTATATTGATTTTAATAGACCACCAGTATAAAATAGGCTAATAGACTACAATGTCCATGTGGGCTGTTCACATGATAGTCGCCTCATCTTAATGCTATACTCTAGCTAAAGGTGCTTAAAATTAACATCACGCACCATCTGAAAATGTTGTATTTTACATTTCCTTTTTGTCAGACAAGACTTACAAACAAAAAAAACCCAATGTGTTGCGAAACACAAATCTGATGGCAGCGATGGGGAGTATGTTATACTCACAGAAACGGGGCTCCAGGATCAGGCGCGGCAAACCAACACACAACAGGCATTCGCCATCAAAGTAAAAATGATGCATGAAACATTAATGAGCACATGAACACAGAGCTGCATGAGAGTGCAGGCAGGCTGCTGAAGGCAGAACGGAGCTATTTCACAAAAGGAGAAGTGCCAGTAAAGGAGGAAATCCTGGGAAAGATCAGGCTCGCCTGCAAGGCCTTTCGGAGCGGAAATGAAAATATAAATGAGTGGAAGGCACAAAGTACACATGCATGCATCTATACTGAGAAAATCTGCAGGGATCTACACACTGTAGTGAGCATGTTTTTGATTATATGTACACACCCTGTAAAATATATTTTCCATGGAAGTAAAGATTTACTTTTTTTATTAAATGGTTAATTTCATAGACACCCACCCCCAATACGTTCCGGTCTACTGTACAGCCAGTTGGTCGCACCGTGACGAGTCATGCATCTGCCGTTATTGCATATCGTTCTGTATTTCCTTTCTCTGCCATTATGCAAGCGGCTCTCCATCTCGTCATCTGCTTGCTAGAATGTAATACATTTATCGTAAGGTCGCGTATAAACAGGTACTCGAATAGCCCATTATATGGTAGCCAGGTGAAAAAAAATTATACCGCAGCGTTCTTTACTTTTTCATCGTGTGCGGAAGGTAAAACCGTAACCCAAATTGCCCACGTTAGCCCACAGCTACCGAAATATGTAGCTGAAGACCCGCCTACATAAAAACCTATTTTAAAATCAGATTGCCCCCTGGTTTACCTTCACAAACCAGACAGCAGCATGAAGTTAGTGCTGGCTAGAATTGGAGTTGCTAGGCAACTGAAGACACTCACTCTACAAAGCCTTCTCCCTGTATAACTCCTGAAATTGTTCTTTGATATCAGGAAAGATATTAAATTATGTTTAATAAAACAGAAAAAAACAGATTAGTATCAAACATTTTTAACAGCTGAAGGCTCAATAATAAATATGTTCTAGTGTGAAGGGACCTCATGTACCATTAAGCAAGTGACATTAAATATGCTGTTTTGAAATAGTTAACTTATTACTGGCATGCAACTAATAATTCCACTAATAGTGTTCCAATAAAGGATGACAAGCAATCAATTAAGCAAATTAAGCCAAAATGCATTATTATATGTATCCTTTATGTATAAGGAGTCTGAACATATTCAGATGTGTTGTATTGCTATTCTTTTATTTTTTTTTCTTTCACGCGCGCTAACAGAGAGGTTCAACAGTCCGAAGTGTCTGGACACGCGGGGCGCAATGCTGATTACCTTTAGTCAATGAATGATGGGAGTGGTGAAAATTGATTGTTAATTACGGATTAGTAAATCCTGCGGTAGAGGTTTGGAGGAGGTCTTCCGGTGGGCGTTCGGAGGAGCAGACGTCCACGCTAAAGTTGGTGACCTGCCCGAGCAGATGGCTTCCAGGTGCTGCAGCCCCAGGCTGCCCTGGGGAAAGGGGCTTTGCTCCGAATCTCACACGGGAACAAGATGATGCTGCTGCACTAAGAAGTGCGTCGCCGGCCGGAAATACCTTAATTTTGGTTTCCTTGTTGCCAGCTAAATTGTTAACTGAATAAATGAAGAGGTGCAAATGTGCATTATATAATATTGATTTTTAAAAGCAGTTTGATTTTAAAGGTGCACAGCAGCTTGTGCTGGGTGTTACTTAATTAGCCAGACTGAATACGTTTTCTATGGCGTAGGCATGAAATAGGAAAGGGAAAACCTTAGTAAACAGTGCCCTCTGTTGGCGGCTGATTTTAAAATAACAAACTAGAAAGGTCCACGTTTCAGACCAGACGGAAATTTCCATTATAGAACCCTGTACAGAAACAATATAAATAAAAAGTTTATATGCACATCAGTATGGCGCGTGCGGTCAATTATTGTACATATTCATATACAGGTTTCCCTTAAATCATATTGCTCCAACACACATTTGTACAAGACAAATGTTTCATACATCATTGAGTATTATTCTGGATCATATAAAGATCAAGACATTTAAGCAGTGTCCTCACACAGTAGCATATATCAACACAGCATGAAAGTATTCATTACGTGATCAGTATAGAAATGTACCGATATATTGTGAGGTGTTAAGTGCTCAAGCAAATGCATTGATAATCGGTGTTGAACATTATTTTTTGCCTAAATAACTCCACGTACATGTGCTGTTTGTAATAAATTAGATCCATATATTTTCTGTAACTGCTTGTCCTGTTCAGTGTTCCAGAGCCTATGGGCACAAGGCAGGGAATAACCCACGATGGGGCACCAATCCGTCGCAGGGCACACTCACACCTATGAGCAATTTGGTAACTCCAATTAACCTCAGCATGTTTTTTTGGGGGGGGGGAACCAGAGTACCCAGCAGAAACCCACAAAACAGAAAATGCAAACTCCAGTCCACACGCTGAACCCTGGTGGAAACTCGGGTCCCAGAGATGTGAGGTGACAGTATTAAGCACTGCCAACCCTGCCACCCAAGAAATTACATAAATTGCATAATTTGTTTTATCTGATATCCTAAGGGTGGGTTTTGATACTACAACATTTTAGTCACTTCTGTTTACATTCATACACATACTGAATGATGTAATTAACTACAATAAATGTTATACAATTGATAAATGAATAAGTAAATAGTAGGTTTAAACAACAATTTATAAAATCTGACGCATGAAGTATTTTATGGTTTTTTGTGACAGAATTCAATAATCTGTAAGAATGATTTAAGGCAGCATAAAAATTCTAACAGAAATTAATTTGAACTGAAAGTGTTACCTGGAGATGGTCTTTCTTTTCAAAATGAGCAATAGGGTATTACTATTTCCTACATGTTAGTATATATAGTCAATGATTACTCATTTGTAGTTAATCAACAAATGACCAAAGTGCTTAAAAAATAAAATAGCAAATTATTAATAAAATGAAAATAGCAAATTATTGTTTCAAACTTAACAAGTCATCAAAAAAGACATACATCATTAGGAAAAGTGTATTCAACGAATGTCCATCCTTCTTTCAAACATTTATCCTTGTTGGGGGGGGGGGGGGTTGGACTCCATCCTAGGCAGTAATAGGGCACAAGGCAGGGGTACACATCAGATGGGGTGCAATTCAGTCACAGGGCACCTACACACACTCTACATGCTATATTAGAGATACCCATCCAGCTAGCTGCACATCTTTGGATTGCAGAGGAAATCACAGCCCACATGGGATATTAAATATGAGCAGATCAAGCAAACTCCACACACAAAGGGCAAAGGTGAGATCTGAACTTTCAATCGTAGAGGTGTGAGGCAACCCACTGAGCCACCATTACATTCAATTAATATTTCATATGTAATTAATTAAAAGCTTAGCTGAACCAACATACATGGTGTGCTGGGCAGATGAGGCCTGGGGTGCACTGATTTAATAAAAAGACCTTCAGCTATTACAGTGTGTGATACTCATAACCCAATAAAGCCTTTATTCTTCTAGAAACAGGTGATTTCATTTCTAAAAATAAGCTCGAAAACCCTGTTGGCTGCAATATAATGAGAAGAAGGTTGTATTTTTCCCCTGGCAAATTCTTTCTCTTATTTGCCCCTGTCATATTAGGAAGCTTGTGTGCTGTAATATCTGTAAATCAGTGGAGGGTAATTCCAGGCTTTGCCGACTGGAAGGTATGCTGTCTTTTACTCCTGCTGAGCTCTCAATTAATTATCTCTGATTAGCTGTTGGCGGAATGAATCTGCATAATTTAAGTCATAGTTCATCATTCTCATTGTACCAAGTTTGTGATGAGGAAGACCCAGAATACCTGTAAGCATAAAAAAAATGAAAATATGAAACTGTTGCATTTGTCCTTCCTAATAAAACCAGTTCCATTAATTTTAATACTTCTGAAAGTGAAACAATAGCATATACATTTCAATTAATACAAATTTAAAAATTAGGATATATGACTAATTTATGAATTACCAATTATGTAATACAATAATCACATTTTATTACACAGAAATACAGGATATATGTAACTTTTTTTTTTTTAAATGCCTTTGATATTCTTTTAAAAATTAAATCTTCAAAATGGACAGCATCCATTTAATTTCATGGGGGGGGGGGTTAATTAATTGGAAGTGGAATGAAAAAGAAAATCAGTCCACACTCTGACCAGCAAGGCATGAAACTGGCCAACTATGCTCTAAATAAAATATGAATGCATCTTTATTAAAAATGTATAAATTAATGTCATATATACAGCATATGTATGCTATACATAAGGAGAAAGACATAAATAATTTATTAACTATATGGATGATTTACTATATGGATGTTACATTACAATATTTATGTTGTCTGTGATATCGTCATATGAATGAACTTAGCTGTAAAATCTTTCTGCTTGAAAGATTAGCAATTTATTGTAATATCTTTAACTGGCGTGACTGTATGGTTTGAGGGCGGCACGGTGGGAAGCTCTGTTGTCCTGCACCTCCAGAATTAGGAAGCCCCTGCTCTGCATGTAGAGTTTCTGTGTTCGGTCGGTGCTCAGGGTTTCCACCGGCTACCCTGCAGGTCAAACACAGGCAGCTGACCCGGCTTCTCTGTTTCCCCTGGTGTCTGTCCAAGATAAGCTACGGAAGGTATGATTCCTTACTGTTTTATTAATTATAGATAAGTGGCTTCAGGGTTACAAATGCATTACTTTGACAGGTATATATATAGTATCTGAGAGCTGACCTGTGGTAGATCAGACATTTACGGAGCAGTCCTTAAGTATTTGTAGAATGACATTTATTTTAAAAATCCATCACAGTGGACTGAAATGAAACAATCAGTATATGCTTAAAGTGCAGAATGTCAGCTTTAACTTAAAGTCATGGACAACTTGTACAGGAATAACATATATTTTAACCCAACCCCCACCAAAAAAGCCAAAATAATGATTATTAAAATGTGTCACTGTTTGAATACTAAAGGACTGCACTGTAATGCACTCCTTGTGATGAAGTATCATAGAATACTAAAACAAACTAAATTCTGCATTTACTTGCATAATTCTGCTTTTACAACACCGAAATGCAACAGTTTTTAACTAAGTAAAAACTATATTTATCAAAAAAAATTTGCCTTTGGTAAAATGGTCTAAATGAAACGCCTGAAATAGTTATTCTTACTAATTTAGTCCAAATTTTACTTCTAACCTTGAGCTGCGTCATTACTTTATGAATAAGGAGGACCGAGATAGGCCCACATTTTCTGTTTTAGGCGTGAGCCAATGAAAATCCAGTATGGATTTCCGCTTTGTTAATACGCAAAGACGGATTGGATATGTTACCGGAAGTGTTTTTACGTTAGGCAGTTATGTTTTCAAAACTAAAGCGCGTCCCCTCAGTTGATTTTTATGGGGAGAGTTAAACTTTTTAGCGAAATAGTTGTTACATTTTATATATAGGTAACAAATGAATCAGAACGCCAAATAAAAGAGTCTTTAATTTATTCTGCCTTACTGATTGTAGTTTCAGTCATTTTAATTAAAACGGAACGAACCTTAGCTAGTGTTCCTTTAGCCGATAAGCGAATAATCAACAGTACTATGGAAGAAAAGTTAACTGCACCGGCGGATTTCCTGACATCGGGTGTTGCAAGTAAACATATGCGCCGTTATCAGTATTATGCCGGATCGGTTTAATGCTTTATATATAACCTGTTTCCTAATTTCTGGATAGTACCCTTCGTATCCCTGTGTAGCTAATTAGATTTCGTGAACAAGGTAGCGTTGACGTTTGTTGTCAAGGTCCTGCGCGAGCCTCAGGGGATCGGTCACGTGTGCCGTAGTGTACATTACTGCTCCAGACGGGGTACTTGTAAAAATCACCAGAACTAAAATACAGAGGCAGCTACTGTTTATTAAGGATGGGTGGTTTTTTAAATGTAACCTGAATTAGAAGAATACACATACAAAGCTTGTATTATTCCGTAATTAGAACATATTTGCCAGTGTTGTTTTGCATTACTTACAGAGAGGAAATGTTTTATATAAAAATGTTTCATTAACTTGATACACAGAACCATCAAAGATATTCCGACTAATAAACGCAATATTGTATCGAATATTAGTTTTTATTATTAATTATAAATTACTGCAAAGCATCTAGTTCATAATAGATTGATAAAGACAGCAGGCAGAGCTTTCTGGTATGCGTTTTTGGGTCTTTACTTTAAACTATTGAAAACTGGACATTCTTAATACACTGTGCTTGGGTGTAATCCAAACGTCATGTGATCTTGGTCCCTTTATTTGCCAACAGGGCCGGCGCAGCGGGACCTGCTGACTCCCTTACATTTCACCCTTCACCCCAAATCTGCCCCTTCTGCGGCGACAGCAAAGCAGAGTCCAAGGAGGATAAACCCTGGCGAAACAACCTCCGTGGGCCCTGGCCACAACAATCCTTGGATTGCAATTGCTGAAGCAAAGCAAGAGATTTTGGAATTGCGACGAGAAAACCAGAGGATGATGCAGCTGCATGGGAGCCTTTCTGGGGGACAAAATCAACATCTCCCAGAACCAGTTACGACAAGGTCTAGGTACGTATGGAACAAGGACATGTATTAATGGTTAGTATTAATATTAAAATAATAAATAAGAAATCTTTATTTTTAAATGTATTTTATTATATAATAATAATTACTGTCTGTCATTGTCTAAATGTATTTTTACTGTCTAAATATATGTATTCAGCTAGTGTAAACATGCACGATGCTATCACAGCTAATGCGAGGCTGAGACTGAAACGTTGCCCTTTGTTTCCACTGAGAGACGTGCGGCGTGACTCATTTCCCCGCGCGTGCAAGTTATCTTAGGTCGGCTTTTACGGTTTGACTTCTGAGATTCAGATAGAGTACTAGGTAATTTTTTTCTGAACTGGTTGGTTCGACTTTTAAGAAATTAGAGTTTTAATAAGTTTGAGAACTGAGGTACCACTATATATTATAATTGCGGCCTTGCCTCCCCCCCAATGTTGACTTCATGGCTATGGCCTTGATATGGATGATCAGACCACTTTGCAGAAGCCCTGAGGTTGGTGGAAGTCACCCCTCTTCTCAGTGGGAGTGGAGTTTACCTGCACTTCTATTTGCGTGTTTTTCCTGCAGGTACTCCGGTTTACTCTTAGTCCAGAGTGTATCCAGACAAATTGGTTTCTCTAAATTGTCCATAGTGTGTGGCGTCCCTTCATGTCTGCTGGAATCCTGGCTAACCATGACCCTCTACTGGACAAAATGCTTTGAGAAAAGGAAGAAATAGATGTAATATGTATTTTATTAAGTAAAAAAAAACAAAAATATTAGATTAAAGATGAGTTGCTTAACAGTTCATACTGTTCAGTGTTGGGATATTTTCTTTTTAAAGTAGCTTTATCTATTATAATAATGTAATAGTCATAATAGAGGGGTGGCATGGTGGTGCAGTGGTTAGCACCGTTGCCTCACACCTCTGGGACCTGGGTTCTGGTCTCCGCCTGGGTTTCATGTGTGTGGAGTTTGCACGTTCTCCCCGTGTCATCGTGGGGTTTCCTCCGGATACTCCAGTTTCCCCCCACAGTCCAAAGACATGCTTTTAACTTAAGGTGATTAAACTATTAATGCCTTTGGATTGGTTTGTTACTTCAAATGTAGTAATGTGCACTTGATTTAAGTATAATGTGAAATATAACAAACACCCAGTTATCCAGGAGATGTTCTGAAGGCTATGGGTGGTTGGGAAATTGATTCAATTAGAAATCGTAATTGTTCGATATGGTTATTTTTAGATGGCCACGATACTTAGAAATAGTTTTTTTTTTTTTTTTAAATATCGATTTAAACATAGGTTACTGTAATTATGTAGAACATCTGCTTATGAATTTGGTTTCGCCTGTGTCAAGAAATGTATTCATTCAATTCATTGTGCGTTGTGGTATCTGCATAAGGTCCAGGTATACGCAGGTGTTTGGGAGAACATTTAGGTCAGCTGTTCAAAAAAAAGGGAGAGAATTCTGCAGCCAGTCAGTCCTCTAGTTAGTAATCTGATTAGGGAGATGCAGCAAAACCCGGCATATCCAACTGTCCTTTAAATATCAAAATAATACCAAACTGGGTATTGTGCCATTTCCTGCCATTACTGCATGCACATTCACTGCCTTTGTCACTAATAGTTCATCCTGTGTTCATGGGTGTGCGTCTTAGATCAGGCGCTGAAAGTACACAGTCATGCAGCAGCCGCATGGAGGCAGAATGGAGGCTGGAGACAGAGAGACTGAAGGCTGAGGTGGAGAGATTGAGGGGGCAGCTGGAAGCCCTAAAGGAGGCATCAGGCAGGCAGAGGGAGGAGATTCGGGATCGGGACAGTACTCTTAACAGGTATGGTTTTACATGATAGATAATTAACACAGTACAAAAAAAAACAAATGTGATATATTCTGTTTTGTGTTTAGCCAGAGCAGTGAATTGCAAAAGGCCCATTCAGAATTGTGTCGCACTAAGACTGAACTGGGCCAGTCTGTAGCTGAACTGAATCACACGAGATCGGAACAGGATAGACTGTTTTTAGAGGTAAGGCACATTATATACCTGTAGTTGTATATTAGGTACTTGTATATGTTGGTGGTTACGTTTATTTTTACTCTTTGTAATTGTTTCTTGATATAGCTGAAAAAGTTGAAGAAGGAAAGTCAGGAGGAGCGAGAGAGGCTAGAAGAACAGTTGGAGAGGAGCAGGATGGAAGCCCATGCACTGAAGACTGAAATGGAGTTTGAGAGGCAGAAGAAAGTTGCAGCTGGGAAGCTGGAGATGCATAAAATCAAGGAGGAATTTTCAGAGGCACAGAAGAAGTGGAAGTCTGAGGTCAGATTTAAAGTATTTTCTGGGGTTCACACCTTGTAACTAGGGTTGAAAAATTCTGGCAATTGTCAGTTTATTCGCATATATTTATGGTAATTCCCATGGAAAGATTCCAACTTGGAATATTTCCAAAATTCCCTGGCTTAACAACCCAGGGAATGGAAAGTTTCCAGAAATTTACCGCACCATTGCAATCCTAGCTGTTACTGACACATTGAGTAAGTGCTTATTACTGGTCATAATTAAATGTTCTTAACGCACCTGTAGGGATAGGGGGTTAGTGTAGTTCTCCAATTATTTTAATGGTTGAGGAAAATTATTATATGTAATGTATGGGGAGATAGCAGGATTAAACAATATGAAAAGGCTTGGAGGTCCCATGAGGTGTATGGGCATTCAGTAGGTCTCAGCACTTACTATATGTCCCTTCCTGACCAGTTTACTAAAACGCACTCCCCGCCGTTTGTTTCTGATTGTTGTAGGCCTGATGGTACCTTTGCCTGTGATATTTTAGTGTAACAATCTAATAACCTTAAGTGAACCAAATTCCAGGTAATATGGCAGATCTAGGTGCTGTAAGGACTCCAGTTCTTTGTTTCTTTGAAAACAAAGAAATTCAAGGATGGCTGGAATCCAGTAAGCATTCAGATAAAATTGCTTTCAGCTGCATTATATTGTGTGAGTTGCTAGGAAATTGACTGGCTCTGAGCACAGAGTAATTTGGGAGAAATTTTCTGTAGATCGCATTTTCATAGTTGTGAAAATGATCTGCAGATCTTGGTGACCTAAGCATTCAGGCAGTTTTCAGGAGACTGAAAGCCTGAAAAGCAGCAGTCTATTGCTGTCTAAAAGCTGTTTCATATTGCGTCATTATACTCCCACGCGTAATCCCTTCATGTAATTTAATTGCAGGCATGAGCTATAACCCAGGAAACCCAAGTATCTATCTACAGATTTCAGAAACTGCATTTAATTAGAATCTGCTAGGTAATTTAAGGTGATTTAATTACTTTGTTTAAAGAAAAATAAAATAGGGATGGGCTGATAATGATACAGATTCCGATAGAAGAGCTCTTTTTACTTTAATATAATAAATACAAATTCTTATTTTTAAACTAGTAAACACAAATAAAAAATGTATTGCAAAAATTCCTAAATTAGGCTACTGGAAACATACATAACATTCTGTTCCACATTGTTTGTACATCTTCTTTTAGGCGTTTTTGAGGCGTTTGCAGTTCAATTTGAATATCTTCCAAGAGAGTATATGCAAATGGTGATTGCTTAAAATGCCCCACAATTTTTCTGCCACTGGCAACAACGTCATTTAGACTTCTTTGCTATAGCAGACCGTTGTGTATCACAAGCTGTAGCAAGTGCACAAAACAGTCCAAGCTAGTGACTCTCAAATCAGCCATTGCTTTTTTCATATTACAGTGGTACCTCGGTTCTCGAACTTAATCCGTTCCGGACTCCGGATCGAATCCTAAAAAGTTTGAGTTATGATCGAATTTTTCCCATAAGAAATAATGGAAAACCAA
>JABFEA020000002.1:22865839-22878335 GCA_019775915.2 Cyphomyrus plagiostoma
GCAGAGGCTCTGCCGAACCCCTGAGACCGACTCACCGAACCCCTAGGGTTCGATCGAACCCAGGTTAAGAACCACTGTTCTAAGTACAAACATGTTTGCTTGGCAAAATAAATGTTATAAATTCAAATCAGAGCGTTTTAATTGTGAAATGTGTTTGACTAAAAGAAAATTTTGTTTTTTTCTATTCTACTAGGTACTTTTACTGTATTGACTAGGTAAAATAGCATTGCATTAATAAAATAGAGACTAAAATACAATTTTCATTGACTAAAACTAGACTAAAATGTCATCAGTTTTTGCTGACTAAAACTAGACTAAAATAGTCATGGATAATTCTGACTAAAATATGACTAAAATGTTCAGACTTTTAGTTGACTGAAACTTGACTGGACTAAAACGAGTATGGACGTGACTAAGACTAATAATAACTAAAATGACTGCTTGACGCAAAGACTAGACTAAAACTAAAATTAAGAAAGGCCGCCAAAAACAACTATAATGCCATGCATGACATTTTTTTTAATGGCTTCCAAAATGATAAAGAATGTACCCCAACCCTACCCCCAAACCATGCCCCAACAGTGTGCCAACACTAGACTATGCCATGCAGTCCATTGTTTATTTTTATTATCACTCTATATTCGTTAATTTGTTCCTAAATTGCAAACTATAATAATGTTTTATTTACTTTCAGGTTGTAACGTTTGTACAACTATTTTGTAAGCAATGGCTACCAAAATGATAAAAAGTACAGTGATATTTTCAATAAAAAAGCACTATCACCAACAAACGATGCTATGACAGTGAATGCGAGCCTGAGACTGAAGCGTTACCCTTTGTTTCCAGTGAGAGACGTGCCACGTGACTCATTTCCCCGTGCGTACAAGTTATCTTAGGTCGGCATTCACAGTTTTACTTCTAAGATTCAGATCGAGTTCTAGGTCATTTTTTTTCCCGATCTGGTTGATTCGACTTTTAAGAAATTTGAGTTCTAATGAGATTGAGTACTGTGGTACCACTGTACTTGCTTATCTCATACACAAGATCAATGCTGGTACCATCTACAGTACCCTGGTAATTAAACATTAGCTTATTTTCTTTCAGAAATATGCAGTGGTTTAAAACAGTGTTTCCCAACCCAGCCCTGAGCGATCCCAGATAGTCCAGCAAGGGACAAAAAACATGGACTATCTGGGATCACTGAGGGCTGGGTTGGGAAATACTGGTTTAAATGATTCCGAAATAACCCATGTTTCCTCAAATCCTTTCTTTATGTATGACACTTGATTTGTAGATAAAAAGCAAATGGAACATAGCGCTGCTGCCGTTCCACCACAATGACCTGTATAATGTTCTATTTTTGTCAAACTGCCGCTGAATTAAGATGCTGCACCAAATAAGGTAAAGACTCCTTTTAAAAAATGTGAATAAATTATTCTGCTTTTCTGTGATGGTATCAAATGTTGAGCTAGAGTTGAATAAAATGCAGAAAACTAAGTATCTGGGGAATATGATAGCACCACTTTGTACACCTGAGAAGACATTTGGTCTCATATTTCACAAAAGCATTGCTTAAAACTGAGATAATGCCTCTTTTTTGTGGTTTAATTTAATTTTAAAATTAAATTTCCAAAACAAAAAAAAAAACGCAAATCAAAAAATGATAATATGAAGGCCTGTACTGTAGAATTTTGCTGAAAGCTGGATTAAATAAAAGAAGCCATTTTCATACCTACTGTGGGCTCGACACTTGGAAATGGTAATAACATTTGACAATGTTTCTAAATCAGGCCAGTGCGAGGACTTGGAGAGCTAAAACAGTTTACACACATTGCCCATTTTCAGGGAGTAATGATGAACTCTACAAAAGAAATCGCCCAGTGTCTTGCCTGGTTTTTTCTTCTCCACTGGACAGTTGACAGAAGATGGATGGGAAGTGACAAGATAAGGAAAATCATTAGCACACCACCGAGCCTTCGAAAGGCTATATGCCGGAAAAGGTCAAGAGTCTAAAGGGCCCTGGGTTTTTCTGGAGTATCTCCTGTTGTCCGGCAATCAGGTGCAGAAATCACACAAGAACTGCTGAGTGGACCACCCCAGAGGTCCTTGATGGTGCTGGGAAGGGCAGGTTGCAGCCATGTCCACCCCTTTCACGCTAATATACACTTCAGCATAGAATTTGCCATAGGTAACTATGTAGACTCGTACACTACGCCGTAGCCTGATGCGCACCTCCCCAGAAATGTAACTACAGGCTACATTGTATGTTACATATTAGGGTTTGTGGCTACATAACTGCCTACAGTGTAGGGTCACCAGCCATGCTCCAGGAGTTCTTCCATCCTGTATAGCATAAGTGCAACCCTAAAAAAAACAGACTTGATACAGATAATCATGCCCTTAAGTAGCATCTCATCTTTGACTTTGCTTCAACATAGATGGCTCCAATACTTATCTGTATCAGGTGTGTTAAATTATGGTTGCAACTAAGCTCTGCAGGGTGGTAGATCTCCAGGAGCATTACTGGTGACCACTGGTGTGGGGTACGCAGCTACTCAGCTGCCTACAGTATAGGGTATGTGGTCACATGACTACATACAGCGTAAGGTAAGCAGGCACATGGCTGCCTACAGCGTTGGATACGTGGCCACACGGCTGCCTACAGTGTAGGGTACATGGCCACATGGGCCTGTCTCCCCCGACCTCTGGATCTTGTGGGGTGTGGTTGCCGCCTCCCACCCTCAGTATTTAGTACGTTCCATGTTGAAAAAACACACATACAACACACACACACACAAGCCCGCACATTTCGCCCTCACAATTGAGTACGCATGTACATACACTTGCACACACCCCTCCAAGCACACACAACAATTTTGTATGTTTGCATAGCTGTGTTACTTTCTTTATTCTTTATTTTTGTTTGTGTTTATGAATTTATCCGTTTTTGCACTTCTTTCACATGCTGTTGATCTTTTGCCTGTTTTTCATTTCCTCTCCTTTACAGATGCAGTAATTGGAGATTATGTGCTTTATACTTTACTCCTATTGTTCTTGACTTATCTTTCTCATTTACTCCTTCTTTTCTTTTCTTTCTTTTTCATCCCCCTCATAATCTGTCCCTCCTCTTTGGCCAGCTCAGCCACTGCAATATTTTACATGAGCTAAAAATGAAAATAAACAAAAAATAAAAAGAAATTGATCAACATGAAGAACCTATACAGAGTTTATAGAGCCCCTCATGGTAAAGCAAACATGTTTGACACAGCAGTGGAGAAAAGAGAGAGAGAGAGAAAAAAAATATATGTAATGGAATAGACAGTGGAATTAACATAGAATATACATAAACTATATTAACAGCAGTATAGCAGCAAAAACCAGTGTACATTGCAGTTTCAGACATAACCTAGAAAACACCACAGAAACACCAGTTTCTTAAAAGTTTTTTTTTAAAGTTTTGAAATTTGGAAACTAGTGGCCGTATCGCAGATGAGTCGATTAGGGGGTGGGTCAGGATAACAGTTTAATTTTCCTACACTAAATTTCGCTGAGTTCCCCACGATACATTTTACTAACTGTCTACAGCAGTGCTATAGATTGAATTGGCCAAAAGGGGAGGCTATCGATCACAAATCAATATGGACTTTATTACAAAATATTCAGAAAATCTCACACCTTACAGTTTAAAAACAAAAACAGGGTATACTTCAAAATTAAAGTATTTTTAACTTTGAATGCTAGATTTGCTGCTGTATTTTGAATCATCAGCAATAGTTTCTTGGCACATGCTAGCAGCTCTTTCAGTAAAGAATTATAATCAAGGTGTGAGAAGTGCCTGGACAAAGAGTTGAGATATGTATACTGATAGATAAGGTCTGATATTTTTGATGTTATTCATAATAAATATGAAGACTGGAGAAATAACTGGTCAGCAAAGAATAGCTGGTCATCTGTCATTACCCCAGATTCCTGTATGTTCCAACTTGGATATTGACTTTGCATCGAATGGTCGGATTAACAGAGAAGATGCTTGATATTCCAAAGGTTCAGCTGGAAGTAGTAGTTACTCATGCAGGGTAAAATGTCAGTGAAGCATGCAAAAAATAGCTCATATTATGGTGTCCTCTGGAGGGAGTTCAGGCAGAGTTGCATGTCGTCTGTATAATAGTGGCAGAACAAGCCATGCAACTGGATAAATGGATATATAGAAGTGGCATACAGAGAGAAAGTAAGAGGGGCAAGATCTGAGCCTTGAGGCACACCTATTTTACCTGCTGTATGTTACCTGATGTGAGGTGGACAGCTCTCTTCCCCAATACACCTGGAAGGACCTTCCTTAGCGGTAAGACATGAAGTTGTCTCCATGATGCCAAGTTTGAAGAGAATCTACCAGCGGATTTAATGATTCACCATGTTGAAGGTTCCAGACAGGTCCAGCAGGATGAAAATCGATGACCTAGATACTTTCACATTCACAGAAGTCAGCAAGGCAGTCTCACTCTGGTTTTGAAACTAGGCATATGAAGATCAAAAACGTTGTTATGTGCAAGAAAGTCAGAAACCTGACTGGAGACAGCATGCTCAAGAGAAAGCGATAGGAGGTGTGAGACTGGATTGAGATTTTCACCTTGATGAGTTGAGCGTGGTATTTTTTTAAGGAGCATTAATCTAGTTACTGAAGCCTGCAAATGTGGTGGGGAATGTTCCAGTCTGAGTGATATCTTAGTGTGAGTAAGTACAGGGATGGGAGAGATGAGACTCAGATGAGAGAGTACAAGGGGGCCACGGGACAGGTAGCGATTCTGGTAATGAGGAGGAGCTTGGAAACACCGGTGGCAGTGAGAGGGGCAAGTGAAGAATATGCTGGACTGCATGCAGAGAGAGATCGTGTGTGAGTGCTGGGCACAGAGAATAGGAAGCCGATAGCTGGCACCTTCTCCTGGAGGAGTGTGGCATCAATAAGTCATCAGCAGTCAACATGCTGGGTGGACAGTCAAGGAGGGTGTTGAAGGTCAAGAATAGTCAGTGTGTATCTGGGGAGGTGGTCATCTTATCATGATAGTGGGTGGAATATGTTGATGTCATCTTGTGCCCCACGGCATGCTCTCTAGTAGATATATACAACAGACATTTTGATGTTTGATTTAAACATGACTATTCATTCTTTTGAACATCTCACAGAGGCACCCTAAGATCTGGGAGTAAGACGATCTCTCTGGGAGATTATGATGAAACGTACATATGATGGCAACATTTTTTTACAGTGGCTGTGGTACTATACATTTAAGCTTGTACTAAGATTTCAAAAGAACAAAAGACTATTGAAGTCACAGAAAATGTGGTCAGCAATATTCTGATTGTCGTGACTTTACCAAGCCAGTAAAAACTTGAAGGTTGTGTAGGCCTACTTGCTCAGTCTGAACACACTCACACACACACACACACACACACACACACACACACACACATACAGCAATCACTTACCTGTCTTAGAGCACTACAGGCATAGTCCCTCATGCAATTAATGCAGCAGACTAGGAAGATGAAACACAGTAAGAAGCCAAGTGACCAGTGCAACCTGTCCCATTCAGAACTATGCTACTGCCAGGTATGATTCTGCCCATGAACCATCAACTTGTAAGCAGCCTGTACTGAAATGGCAAAAAAGTACATACTGTTCCTGGGAGAAGGACATGCTTTGGGTACGCTATCAGCAAGTTCTAGTAAGAGCAAGTTAAAAATAAGCAAGAAAATTGCAGGGATGGAGAAAGGAGGATCCAAAATTAAAAAAGCATTTTTAACGTCTGCTACACCTCACATGCTGCTGAGGTAATCTATATTAGTGTTTCCCAATCCAGTCCACGTTTTTGCTCCCTATAGGAAACTGGGGGGGGGGGCAAAAATGTGGACTGTCTGGCAGGGAGATCAGAGGGAACAAAAATGTTAGCAGGCTGTGGGGCCCCGAGGACCAGGTTGGGTTTAGGCCAATTGAATTCATGCCTAAATATAATAAAATTACCATTCAACTTTGAATTCCTTGCTAAATTAGATTCAAATGAGCCAAATTTTGAACTTAAACCAAACTTTTGAATATAAACCCACGCAGGCAACTAAACTCATTCAGATCATACTGGTGCATTAAGCAGGAGATGGCAACTATCTCTCATTATTAGTGGAATGCAAAGTACTGTGACTGATGTAAACTGATTCGAATTTTGGTTACATTTATAACTAGTTTTATTTAAATCTGTGTAGAGGGCTTCTGAATTGACAAGATTTAGGTAATCAACAATATCACAAAAAAAAAGAGACAAGGAAACTGAACAAACCAGTTATGCTGAAAATTAAGTCGTTATAATGTACTGCTGGCAAAAAAAACAGCTAAGAATGGAACAAATGACTAAGCAATTTGCAGTAGGTACCGTTTGGAAAATGTATCTGCTTAAGGACAGAGTGGCTTAGTAAGACTCCCAGAGCGGGGGCAGTGGGATAGATGGATATACCCATGGGGGCTCCCTGGATGGGTCAAGGGGCAACAGTGACTCAGAAGTTCGTTGCTAAACCCAGCTATGCTCCTGTGACGGAACATAAGCAGGTAATGCTTAGCTCCTGAATTGATTAATCTCGTATGTATATGAAGGTACAACCTTGAAGTCGTGAGCTGTTTTTCCTTTATTATGGTCAATATGGCCCTTAAGCATTTCATTTTAGCTTGTGTCTGTCACAAAATTTCCCATTGATAATTATCGCATTTCAATGCAATCATATTAGAATCACGTCTATTTGAAATGAACGTAAGCGTGTGTAGAAGTTTCGTTCAGTGAAGAACGCGAAATGTTTTACAAGGACCACGAGGTGGCACTGTTTCCACTTTTTAACTCCATAAACACAGACACAATGACTAGTTCTCTAATAAAGCTAATACCTGATATTTAAAGCGGTGAACTTTTATCTCAGTTGCAGACTTAATAATTTAACGGCATTCACTTCTGGTACACATTCCATTCACAACTTCAAAACCGGACAGTTACCCTCTTGCCTCAGCACTCCACCCCTTGTCTCCACCACTTCCTCAGTCAGCATATTCAGTGCAGCACTGGGATCTGGCATGTCGGGCATTTTCTGGGTGTGCTCATGGGCTGATGGGTAAAATTTAATCACAGTCCAGCCCTGGGTATATTCATATTTATCATTCTTCTCAAAAATTAAATAAATTATAAAAGCCCTTTATTATTGCAGAACAATATTGCAGGTACAATTTGTAAGTCCTTTTAAAACAAGGTTCAGGAGGAAAAGAACCTAAGCTAAACTAACTGTGAGCTTTAATTCCAATATATTTTCCTTTTTTTTTTTTTTGACTGTCTGAGCATAATTTTTAGGACTGCAGGCACTGAAATGCAAGGTTAGGGGTTATGCAATTGCCATAGGTCTGCAGCTTGGTTAGAAAGAGGCAGGTAAGGATTACATCACCATGATAACAGCTGCAAGCAGCAAGTAATGGAAGTGAAATAGAGTTAGGTCGGGTGCCGGTGTGTCTTGACCCAGCATCCGGCTTCTTTGTGAAAGCTTGCCCTTTCAGCAGCACCCCATGGAAGTTGGATCAACTTCAAACTGACCTTTAGAAGAACTAACAGACATGCAAAAAGAAAAAAAAAAAAACACAGAAAAATTCCAGCTTTGTGCCGCCATGAACACTGAAGTCCAATGCATCGAATCAGTCAGCATTAGGTATTAACAAAAATACCCACAAGAGGAATTTTAAAGAAGCATTTGCAGGTTAGCTGTAACCTCCTTTTAGCTGAACACCTTCGATGGGGGGGGGTCCAGCCGGCGCTGATTCCGGAATGAAATATTAAGTCAACTGGAACATCCCACCTGTGGCGTCTTGACCTGGCCCTCAATGCCAAGGCTGCTGGCATTCTGGTAATCTCTCAGTGTACAGGCTGATATAACACCAAAAAGATTGTCTTTATCTCCATGATCCAGGCTCAGAGCATCAAGAAGACCAACGTGTCCTCATTGTATTCCTCCTTCATCCCAGAATTCTCTCAGCAGGTCACGTCAGGCGGCTCAAACTGAGACCTCATAAATCTGTCTTTAAGGCAATTTTTTTTAGTTTGGACTCAAGCAAGCATCCAAGCAAGTAGATTTTAATAGTCTCCTTGACATAATTGGGGTGAGTTGCATTTTTTAAAGACAATGGAGGTTTACAAATGAACTATGTCTCTTCTTCATTGAGAATAGAAAAAAATAAAAATAAGTACAAAAATACATGATATTGATTTTTACCATGTGATGCGAATGCACCTGAATGCCAGTGAAGTAAATGCTTTTATTCTCTAGCAAAAAGAAGCAATAAGAACATAACAGCACTCAGGTGATTCCACTGGCTCCAGCAGGAGCATTATGGGAAAATTATACAAGAGAGCAACAGGCAACTCTAGCGTGATCCCAAAGCACAGTGTCAGAAAAAAAAATACCAATTTTTACCTTTGCTTGTCACTGGGGCTGTACCCTCAAGGGTAAATGTACCTTTTAAGATGCAGAAATAGAATATGAAGAATGTTTTTGTACCATTGGGGGTACATTAATGTTATTTGTTCCTTAAACTAGACTAAAAGGTATATTCACCTACAGCTGGGGTACAACTGGCAGACCCTTGAGGGTACAGACCCAGTGACAAGCAAATGTACAAATTGGTAGTATTATGTTTAGCAGTACACGTGGGCCAATGGGGGCTTCAGGCAGCACCGGAGACCATAGGAACTGATGAAGGGACATGGATTGCTGGAGATATTGGGATTGGCTTAGAACACAGACTGGCACTCAAAGCCCAGAGACATACATGAGCAACTGAAAAGCATGTTTGCAAAACACACTCAGTCCTTAGCAGGTACACATACAGGGCTGGGGGCTGAGGGGGTACCTGAACCCTAACCCCCAACCGGCACAATTCAATTTAAGCCACAACCATTCAAGCACCTGGCCCTCAAAAACTCGGTGCATAGCACTGGTCCTTGTGGTAGATGGATGGGGTAAGTTCCTAAGTACCATTTATGTGAAATTTAATGAAAGTTCGATGCTAGATTAAAGGAGGATTGAGTGAGTTTGGATTCCAAGTACTGGCATTGGATGAGGAAGCTTGACTTCATCATTGGTGGTCTTATCTCAAAAAATGAAAACAGAATATGGACTATGTGTTTTTGGAAGTTTGCTCTTCAGTTCTGTATTTGCACATACTTGCACACACAAACTGTTTCTCTAGCTCTAATGTATAGATGCAAGAGAGAAAAGCATAAGGATATATATGTGTGTGTGTTTATAAACTAAACAACACATGCCAGATAGGCAGCAGATGACTTAGAAAACTGTTGTATGTCTCATCTATATTATGGGCCATTCCTCAGGCAAAGTCAATAGCGCGTGATTATGGGTGGAGAATGACAAGCAGCCGGCCAGAATCGTACTCGAGGTGCCTCGCTGCGAAATGCGCCACCCTTGGGCAGCATTAGCGGTACTCCAACCTACACTGAGGATGCAAGAGAGGCTCAATCAAGGTAATGCGGCAAAATGCACCGTTTGAATAAGCAGTTCTTTTGGATGCATAATTAAATTAGTTTGCAGCTAAAGCCTTGGAAATGTTCAGCTCAGTCAGCTGCAGGAAGCAAAAAGGACAGGATTGGTGGGTCTCCCAAGTGCAAGAAAGCCATAGTAATGTAACAACAGAAGTTGGGGATCCAAACGCTGTATGCGGGGAGTTTAATTGCAAGACCCAGCAAACAGACAATAGTATCGGCAGGCAAGGTTCTTGGTCGGGGTTAAGGAAGCGAAGAGGTCGAAAGGCAGGGGAGTCAGTGCTATCAACACACAAGAGAAGGAGAGCAAGGATTCTGGGGGAGTGTGAGGGTCAGCTGGGCAGAGGCTGGAGAGGAAAGGGAGATTAAAGTCGGATGCAAGACACAGGAGTAGCTCAGAATGCTGCTTACCCCAACAGCACTGCACACTGAGGGATCCAGCAACTGAGCTCAAATTGCTAAGTGACAGGTGTGGCCAGTAATTAGCGCTGCTTGTTAGTCCTCGTTTGTGAATGGGTCGTGACAGATAACAGCAAGAACGATATAAACAAATAGACAAATAAGAAGAATAAGTGAATCAGTGAAATGAATTGGGGGGAAAAAAAATATGACTGCTCTCTCCACTCGCCATCTACCTCCCACCTCTGCTGGCACACATTGGAAATCTTCTCTCACAACTTCTGTCTTAATGATTGTACCGGCTCAGGTGTGTCTGTTCGCCTGTAGCAGGTGGCTGTCGCCCCACTAGCTGCCGTCAATGAAAATGAACAATTAGCAACTACTTCTTGCTCTCTTTGCATGCATTTGATCTTTTTTCAGTAAAGCGACTCAAGCAACTGCATTTTGTTTACAAAAAAATGGAAGGGTATAAATCAGGGTTATTCAAATCACGGTCCTCGAGGTCCGAGCCCTGCTGGTTTTCCAGCCTTCCTTTACCTGTCAGTCAGAGGTGAAGCCTCTGACCAATCAGAATCAGTAATTATGAAACTAAGTACCTGGGAGACCTGAAAACAAGGCCTGGATTTGGAATTGAGGTCCAGATTTGAAGAACCCTGGTATAAATTAATAATCATGCATTAATATATGCACAAGCTGGACAATCACAATTTATATTTTTAAAATGCACATTCTTTTATGGCTTATTTCTTTTTTATCATTATCGATATGGACAAGAACAGTTTAATTTGGTATTTGCATGGAGTTTAAATATGCAATGCTGAAGTGACTCACAGTAAAATGGCAGCTTTTAGACTGTTTAACCAGGCGAACACTGACAACACTGACTGTGCAGGATTTTTTTTCACGTGCATTTTCCATCAAATTCTCACAGATAATGGTTCGCTGAATTCAGCTTTTGTTTGATACAGATATATAGAGAAGCCCCTCACCCACCAACTCAAAGTGCACAACTTCAAAAGGCAGAACCTCATCTGCTACAAAACATCAGCTGAAGTTATTAATGGGAACGTGATACATTTTTAAACAACATTTGCAGCAACATTCCATAAATCAAATAAAGTATCATGCACTTTTTGTGAATGTGAAAAACATACGCCAAAATAGTTCAAGGACTTTCTCCACTTGACAGAGACAGTAAAAATAAATTATAAAGCAAGTTTGTGCTTTTTTTTTTTTAGTATATTCAGCATATGGCAGCTAATCTGTCGAGAAATAAAAATATATATATTAAAATACATGGCTAAATGTTTGCCAGATGCAACATCATGACTGAATGATAAATTATAATGAACCCTTATGGCGGAGTTCTAAGCCTTGACCTGAGTGCTAAGAGAGAAGCTACAAGAGATCCACCACCCAAGATTACACTGTGATGGTGTCGCTCCTCAGACCAGACACACCTATCAAATTATAGTAAAGAACCAGCAGCAGTTAAGAATGGGAAACCCCTACAAAGGGGACCCTAAATGGAGATTGTTATGGTCAGCCATTTTGTGGTAAATGGAATCGAGATGCGATCAATTTCTCTAATGAAAGCAATCAGCAGCAAAACACAGTGGGCTTATTTCTTAAAGTGAAATGATTTAAGTTTAAAAATGGAAGCGGCTGCACAGGTCACATGACTGCGACAGCGCTGTCAACGAAAAAAAAATCACTTTCTATTCAGGAGGAAAAAAAGAAAAGGGAAATAACAAAGCGTTTGTTATGGGTTATGCATCACCGAAGAGGCAGCCATGTCACGCCTGAGCGTACGCTTAGATGTGCTTCTGTAGAGAGAAAGGCAGAGCAAAAAAACACATCGGAAATATTAACAGCCTTTTGCATCTCCTGACCTTGGCCTGCCCCAGAAAGCAGGCTACCTGCATACTCCTGACAGCAATATGCAAATGACATGACCGCCCCTTGGCTGCTGCCCAGGCAGACTGTGTAAATCTGCTGGCCGCGCAGGTTACAGTGTGGGATGCTGAGCCGGCCTGATCTATCACCTGGGGCTGGTTGGGCAGCGGCGGCGGCGGTTACCTGATTAACGCGAGTCCCCCTTTATTCTCATGCTGTCAGTGCCCCATCCCTTCCACCCCCCCGAGGTGGAATGCTGGGCCGGCGCCTTCCTTACAGGTCGCCTGAACACGTCACACTGTGGGCATCTGCTGCTCCCGGCTCCTGTCCATGTTTTGTGTTCCGTGTGAACAAAAACAAAAGAGGCAGCACCCTTGCTGGGCCTGTCCTTCCTCTCTTGAAGCGCCAGGGATTCTGTTATGCATCCTGGTTTCTTTTATAAGCGATAATTATATGTGATCCGATATGTAAGGAATAATTGACGACGGGCCGTTAAATTATTAGAAAAATAATGCACACCCGAGGTGGTGATGCGGCCGTTACACCTCAGGTGTGCATTATTTTTCTAATAATTCAACGGTCCGGAGTCAATTATTCCGCTTATACTACGGTTGCCACACCTCAAG
>JABFEA020000002.1:22883557-22896203 GCA_019775915.2 Cyphomyrus plagiostoma
AATGCTTTCAGCACCTTGTTGAATCAATGCCACGTAGAATCAAGGCAGTTCTGAAGGCGAAAGGGGGTCAAACACCATATTAGTATGGTGTTCCTAATAATCCCTTAGGTGAGTGTATATAAAATCAAGTTAATTGTCGACTCATTTGTGGCATTAAAGGCAAAACACTGTGCCTCAGTTCTTTGTATTCTGGTGAAGGTGCAATGATCAGAACTTCTACCTTAGATCCAAGACAGAAACTCATTGCAGGTAGGATGTTTCAGAATTATATTGCCATGGGATTTTTGGGTATGTGCGGATCAACACTAAAATATCGAGTCTTTCTATCTAAATGTTTTCATTCTGAGAATCGATTCCAACGTTAAGATATCGATGATTTTTTACTTGGTAATTTAAATGTTTATATTATTCTCGGTAGCAGGACATAAAGGGAAGGGGCCAGACAGCAGGGAAAAGGAACGGTCGATCGGTGAAGTTGGAAGGACCAGATGATATATATGGTAAACAACCTGCTTAACAGAAAAGTAATTTTTCTATTTTTATATGTGCTTTTTTTATAAGACACATGGGCCTCCATTTTCACTATTAAAATGACTTTGCCTTGGATTACAAGGATGACAAACAGATGTCATGAATGTATTATGGAAATTTTCTTGAATAAATGAAATTAGTAATAAAGGCAATCGTTTCTCACTTTATTTACTATTTTCATCGTTGACACCATCATTGATGGAAACTGCACCCAAAATGTTTGTAACCATCGTTATCACTTATTGGTGCCCTTCCTCTTTCTGAGAAGCTATTCCTCACATTCTTAGATATGTAATTAAACATATTAAAGTATTCCTAAATAGAATTATAAGTTTTTTTCTTCACATCTTCCTCACATTGTGCATTTTAATACACAAATAAGATGTACCATTTTTGTGACACAATGATAAGAAGTGCTCTTTAAAAATGAAATCCTATACCCAAATGAAATATAATACCCAAACTGCTAACTTGGTTCATATGCGTTTTTGCTGGTGTGGCAATGGAAAACTACAGGTAAAGCTACCTAATTAGTCTTAATGTTTGTGTTAAAAATACCTTATGTGAAATATCTGCATATGTCATTCTTCATAGATCCCATTTTTCATATTGCCTGTAACTTAGTGTGTGGACAAGTGCTAGTTAATCAATCAGTCGTTTTTTTTTTGTATAGCACATTTTCTCAACACTGTATTGTCTCTGTCCAATGCCCCCTGCACAGAGTATGCCAGAGGTGACAGTGTCAAGGAAAAACTGTAGCAGGAAAAACCTCTGGAGGAACCAGACTCAAAGCTCCTGGGGCTGGCAGAGGAAGCCCAAACAAGTAATTCATGATTTATAAAGCCGAACTGTGTACAGTCCTGGTGTAAATACCGAAAGTCCAGTAGAATTATGGAAGTTAATGTCTGGGCAGGCAAATGAGGATGCTGCTTCCAACAGCAGGGTGGCAGGGTGGTGCAGCGAGCAGCAAGCAGGGGACGACGGCAGATGTGTAGTCAGCCTGGGTGGGCATGCAGGGAACTGCCCATCATCGGGAACTCCAGGACAAAATCCCTCGTGGTGTAGGGAAGTGAATAATCCATTAATAAATGTATGCAGTATGCATGCATTGATAAAACTGAATCATTTCCAGCCAAAAGTTTGTGGGAGCAAAAATGTGGACTGTCTGCTAGGGTGCTGGGAGGAAGTAAAAATGTGGACCGGATGGGGATCTCTGAGAACCAGGTTGGGAAACGCTTCAGTAATTGTACTGTTTACAACAGGGTGCATCTTAGCTGGCTAGTAACTAGATGTTTTCTGGGAAAGTACATCAACAAAGTATTTTTATTAATGGAACTAATATGTTTTATATAAAAAGGAATTTATTTATATTTCTCTTGTATTTTTAAATTTCTCTTGTATTTTTAAATTTTTTATTTTTTGTATAAATGTTTTCTGTTTAACTAGGGTTTGTGAGAACGCTATTTCAATTCTCTGTATGTTCTGTACATATGGCAGAATTGACAATAAAGCTGACTTTGACTTTGACTATGACTATGCAGGAACCCACTTAGGGTCACTGTATAATATTATAATGTCTACGTAAAACTCAAAACTAATTGTTTTGTTTATGCTTAACAGACATTTGTAGGTAAAAAAGAAAAAGAAAATATTGTTTTGTGCTTTATTTTCAGGCTCATCCATTAAATTGTATTTGTCTATTCTACTAACTATAATTGTAAATTGGAATGCATTCCTGTTTCCTAGCAGAAGGTTTGAAAATAATTTTCTTAATCAACTGTAGGAAAGTAATGTAAGCCCTTCACGGTTAATTTTGTAACAACTCTGTGATATGCAAGTACCTTCTCCTTCTAAAATGTACTTTTCTCTGGCAATCTGAGTGCAAATGTATGCTAATGCAGTGCCAACTGGCTAGGGCAGCCTGAAATGCAACATTGTAGCAACATTAGTATGCAGTAATGTAGCTGTTATAACTGGTGATTAAGTCAGAGACTTGGTTAAAGGAACTGTCTGATTTAACTAGCATCCATACTTTCAAGAATCCACCATGCATTACATTCACCGCAAAGCATTTCTTTCTTTCTTTTTTTTTTTTTTTTTTGGATTGTCTGGTAATTGAACAATTAGCAATTAGAGAACCACCAACCCAAATAATCATGAGGACCCATTTTTACAAGGTAGATATGTCATCCAGTCCAAGGGCAATTAGATCATTTTGCACCAATCCCATTCCCTCATCTGCTAACTGCTTATTCAATGGGAGCACTTGGACTATATCCCAGGTGGCAAAAGGCATAAGACAGAGGTTTATCCTAGGGATGCTAGTCCATTACAGGGACTATATACTAATGAGTCAAAACATTATGATAATGTTGACTGCAAACCATAATGTCAATGTATACCATCCTTATGATAAGCGAATAATGTTGACTGCATTATAAAATTGGTGCATGTCTGGGGTGTATTAGATGGTTTGTAAGCGGTTCTTGGTTTTCCCTTCGTCAGACCACTGTATATAACCATAAAAGACCGACATAAATGTTACTTTCCCTCTCATATATATATATGTGTGTGCATACACCAACAGGGCTGGAAATTAAGCTCACCCACTCATCTGAGGTGAGTAATTCATGTGAAGGGTGAAAAAAATGAACACTAGTCTACTGACTAATAAAAAAAAAATGCACATCGGACTACATTTTCTACTGAACCTGCCCAGTTGGCTAGCGGTAAAAATGTTTAAGCCCCTCCCCTGGAGGCCAATTACCCTAACGGCATGTCTTTTGGGAGTGCTGAGAGATACACCACATGACATGGGAAGAACATGCAGGCTCCACACACATAGGGGAGGTGAGATTCAAATCCCAGCTCCTGGAGGTGTGAAGCAACATGCCTTCCCTCTGAGTGACCACGCCACATCATCCCCCTGCACAAAGTCCATAAAATTAGATTTTTCCATACCTAGCCCTGGTCATTTCTGTCAGATTGAACTTATTTAGATCTGCAATTTCAGGACTGGCATGACCCTTTAAAACAAAGACGGTCTTTTTGCTTCATAACTACAATGCATATAAACAAATGCATCACTCAGAATTCAGATTCTAAGTAATTTGTTTAACTCCAAGGGGAAATTTTTGTGTTGCAGCAGCAAAAGAAACACACAAACATGAGGACATAAAGATTAACGTAACACAGAATTACAAGTCACAATATACATATATATATATGTGTGTGTGTGTGTGTGTGTGTGTGTGTGTGCCTGTGCGTGCAAATATGCAAGGACTACTATACTACATATAAAAAGAGACTTTACAACTTGAGTGTACAAAATAAATGTAAATTTATTTTATGTAAAGAAGCAAAATAATGAAGGATGAACATAAATTTTTTACTGCTGACTGAGAAGTATATCTAATTTTATGGCAATTTTATAAAAAATCAATACAGTCGCTTATCCAGAGGGACTTCTTGCTTATTTCGTACTATCCTTTTATTATGAGAAAACCCATTATGGGGCATCATTGACAAGCCTTGCGTCCAATAACTGGTAAACAAGATTAGAGAAAGCTCAATATGAACAGATGGGTGTGATCATCCTTGTTTGCTGAGCGTGCAAACCCTGATATTTGCACCAGCTATCGCTAAGGGCTACTAGGGATCCACAGATCCATTCCATGCTTCTGTGGACCAAAATCACCATCATTAGTCACTGTATATTGTGCAGCTGGGAGCACACTGTTACATCATTTCATAGGTAACTACCACAACTAATCTGCACCTCAAGTCAAAGAGGAGAATTCACACCCTAGAGTGCATAAAAATACCATCAGTCACCAGGGCTGTAGGAGTGGCTATCCTCTACAGTCAATATAAAGGAGATATTTCTTTCTAGAGCTTTCTGTATGTATGCAGAGTGGAGAATCACTGACATGCTTAATTCAAAAGCCGCTTTATATACTTTTATTTTGAAACATACAGTTGTGGGTAGCATTTGTTTTCCAATTGCATTGCTTAACTGACAGAATAGCCTTTTTCAGCAAGATTGGCTGACAATGCATAAACGTTAAAACATTAATTGAGGCGGAATTTTAAAAATGGTGTTGTCATGTCAGGATGTAATGATGTAGCATGTTACACAGCTTCTTTGTTTACATACACATTGTTACACTTGTAAAGTGATCCTTGTGTATTACTTTCAGTTGCAGGTTCATCATTGATTGATTGCAGCTGATAATGTCACTACATAATTATTTAGTAAGTCAGCATTTTGCATCAATGCCTAACAAAAAAATGATTAAATCTACGTCCCACATTTATTTAAAAATGTCTTAAATATAATGCTGTATAAAGTATAAATGAGCATAAATAAATAATTTACAGGCACTGAAAAGGTACATCTATGAGCTATTTTGTTGAAAGGAATTCTCCCTTTCACTAAATACGCTAAAACACATCATTGTCAGCTTTGAATGGAGACTGGTTCAAGACATGATAGGGCAGAAAAATCATTTTCTTTTCATATATGCCCAATTCAATACAAAAGTCTATAATTGTTGTAATTCCTGCCATCAATTGGAATAATGCAGCTCACCAAGAGAATGATCTATCCACAATTTTCTTCTCACCAATTATCACCATCTATATCCATAAGGTACCCTTTTCATTGAAAATATTTTTTTAAGACACATAATTGGACTGGGCTGGTATATTTGAAATGTAAAGTCAACATCAACACCACATAATAAAAATTTACAGGCTAGAGTCATGCCACCCACGTTAGCCAAGGGCAGGTAAACAAAGCCACAAAAGACCGACACACATTTTTCTTTCCCTTTCCTAAGCACCCCTCCTTTTTATTTGTTCCCTGCACCATTTTTTACACTTATGACTAGAATCCTTGTAAATAAGCCATCTGATAGAAAGAGGCGTTTAATTCGAAAGCCATTTAGAGTGAATTCCACCTTGGACATGAGGCCAGTTGGCGATGTGAAGAAGTCAGTTTGAGACGTGATTGAATGTTTAAATCTCTGGATGGGATCTTGGGTTGGATCACTGAGCAAGGTAAGTGCAGAAGGATCACTAAAGTAGTGGTTAGACATCTGTGGCATGGTTATTGGTTATGGAGGAATTCATTATTATTATTGGTTAAGGCAGTGCTCTGTTTTGCAATATATATGACTGTACAATTATTGTATAAAATTCATAATAGTCTGTCCTGGATATACATTCTTTATATTCTCTCAGAATCCTGTGCCATTTTTTGATGAATAATTCATATGTTTATCCAGCCGCCTTGTTAGGGCTGTACCCTCAGAAGCTAATCCTTAATTTACAATATTAATAAGAGTCATAAGTTTCCTGATTTGGGCACAGTGGCACATTTAATTATATATATGCCATAGCAGTACGCTGCGAATTATAGATAAACTTCAGTTTTCATAAGACACAGTTGAAAATACATTATTAATTAAGATACTGGGAGCCAAATTTCTTTCAGCCTCAGATAAGGTAGACAAGGGGCTTTAGGCAGGTTAGATGACACCAATGCTAATGAAAAGAATTATTTTCTTAAAGTTAATCCATTACATAGAAAATAGTGTGACATACCGACCCATCTTAGCCAGTTGTAGGACCCTTTTATCATTTTGGAAGGTCCTGGACTGAAAAATGTGTCTGACAGACTGATCTTATTGATCGGAGTTCTGGGGCAAGGTGTCTATCTGGCTCTTGGACCCTCAATGTGTTGCTTTGGACAAAAGTGTCTAAATCAGTAAGTGCATATGGGACCATATGAATTATGTCTAAGTATTTGACAGGTTAAAATAAAGCTACTTTAAACAGTGCATGGTATTCAAAACTCATAAAATGTTCATAAGTATGTAGTTAAATGAGCTTCATATTTAAATAATTGAATCTCATTTTTACACGAGGAATAAACATTCATGTGCTTTAATAAACCTTTAAACTGTTCCCCGATAATACTTTTCATTGATATTCCTATAACTGTAAAACAAAACAATTATGAACTCTATGAATGGGAGATGATTTTTATTTTTAACTATACCACAGGCGATCATTCTTGATTGTCATGACAGCTTAAAAAAATGAAAATCAACATAAAACTTTTATATGCCAGTTACCGGTGTTTGTGGTGGTGGTGAGAATCTCATGAAGACTCCCAGACAAACGGGTATCTTTTCAAAGGCATAATTCTTTGTGAGGAAAATGGGCACCCACTGGCCGTGTGACTATGCCCTTACTGGGTGTTGCCTCTTTACTGCTGATAGCAGCAACGTGGCAGTAGAGGAATGTTGCATCTCACACACATCACGAGCAGGCCGGCGTGTATCCGCTCCAGATTAATGGCTTCCAGTACATCATCACTTTTTTTGTTATTTATCAGCCAAGTAGGGGCTTCATAAAGTGAGGGACCTAATTCCACACACTGACCATCTGTCCCCCTTGGCCCAGATTGGCTGCTGAGCAACCAGCCATGCTGAAAACAATCAGAATCACAGGGAGTGATAAGAGAAGAAGCAGCATAGGGTGGCCACTGCCTTCTCAGCTGTAATGTCTGCCGGAGCAGGTGTAAATGACCTGCAGGAAACAGATGGCCACAATAAAAACGGTGTAGACGTAGGGCTATCCCTGTTATCACAATGCCTCATACCATTCGTTCTTCTCCGAACCTTCACCAGGTTTCACCATATCCAGTGTTGGGCAAGCTACTTGGAAAATGCAGTGGGCTAATCCATGAGTTACTCAACAATAAATTGTTCACTACAAAACAAAAAAAAAGCTTCACTACACAAAAGCTACCAGCCATAGAAATATAGCAAGCTAAGTTACACAAATATGGCAAAAGTAGTTTAACTACATCAGAAGCTACTTCATGTTGTACCAACCTAATGCCAGATCAGTGCAAAATGACAGTCAGATTGTGACATACCGCGTCGTCCGTCTTGTTCCAGCCCTTCGTGTGCCACGCCCCCCCTCGTTACCTCTTGTGATTCACGATTGTTTCCACCTGTGTGGCGCCGCCGCACGTCGGTCCTGTGATTAGTCCTGTCTGTATTTAAATCTGCGCCAGCGTCTGTTCCGGCAGACGCGGCATAAACGTGTTTATGTTCAAGTGTGCTATTAAACCCCCGGTCTTTATTGTGCTCTTGCTTGGCCTCCGCTATGTCCGCATTGCACGCACACCCGGAACGTCACACAGATACACTGGTTAACACATTTATTAAAGAACAACCCATGATTTAACAGTGTACACTTTGCGTTATGTGAAGCATGGAAACATAAATAAAAGCTTACTGCTGGGAATAAAACAAAAAGGGGGAGAGGGCTATTGGTGCATGGGGGGGGCTCTTATTGTTCTAACAAGTGTTTGTTTACACAGCACAAGAGAAGTTTTTCAAAAGTGGTATCAGAAAGGCGGTTTCTCTTCTGTCTGAAAATATCCTTTCCTACGCTGGGCACTTCCTGTCTCTCACAGGCTGCACTTGCTGGGACCCCTGTGTTGTATTTAAAAATGAAAGCTGGAGACCCCTGACCCAAGGCCTTGAACATCACTCTGAATATCTAAATAACAGGAGCCTACTGCTCAAAACACATATGCTTATCTAATTTCACAATGATATAAACTACATGTAGCCTAAGCTTTAAAAACTCTTTGACCAGAGACGGGTCACAGCCTATCGTTAACGATGCATCGTACTACGTAACTTCGCGGTGTCTTTACCTCCGAAGTTCGAAGTATGGTTTCGGGAAACACCTGCGTCGTACTTACATAGTTCGAACCATGTAAGATACTAACATAGTTAGCAACTATGGTTTTGGGAAACACATCCCAACATGGGTTTACACTAGTTACATACATACAGAGTTATTCCCTCACTTTCGCTAATTTCTCACACTTTAAGTCAAACTGTAGGGTATTTTTCACACACACATTTCAGCTTAGCTTACTACGTACAGTAGGGAAATGACAGCATCACCTGAATGTGGGTTCTCAGGTTGGTGTTAGATGTCTTAGACGTCGACAGCAGTTTGGTCTTGGGATTGCAAAGCACACATTTAAACACATATTTTTTCTATGCCGATTCAACAAGTGTCATGTATTTTTGCAGATAAGACCATGGCGTGACGCCAGTGGACCACTCCTCTTGTTCTCCTCCTGTCTATCCCTCCTCCATCCTTTTGTGCTGTGTGTGTGTGTGTGTGTGACTTTCGGTCGCAGCTAGTTCCATTGCCATACGGATGCGTGTTTCGATTAGGGTTGCCAACCGTCCCGATTCGTCCACACACTGGTGTAAAATTAATATTTTATATTAAATGTGGGGGGTCCAAACGTCCCCCTCAGTTATGATGGTGGCGACACCCACGGTAATAACTACCAGGGGGTGTCTAGTAGCCCTAACCTACATAAACACAACACTTGCGTATAATACTCAAATAAGAATGTGTGCAACCTTAAATTTACACAGTCATGGTACAGCTGTCAAGTCTTCTATAAATCAGAGAATGAAGAGCAAATTCCACAGATCCTCTTTGGACTTATCAGTTTCAGGGGCTGGTTGTAAGTGGGAGAAAAGCGCTGTAAGCTGCTTGCACACCAGACCTCCATCACGCCGCAGGAAGCCGCTTCCTCACTGGCCTGCCCAGACATCAGCTGGACCTTCCGTATTTATACCTGGACTCACAATTTTACTTTAATGCTGGGTCTTTGTTATTTTATGGTTCCTTGCCGGCCCCAGGAGGTTGGGCTTCTCCTTTGAGTCTGGTTCCTCCCAAGGTTTCTTCCTACTAGAGCTTTGGGCAGAGACAACATAAAGCACTTTTAGACAATGTGATATTGTGAAATTATGCTATATAAATGAATCTCGATCGAATTAAATTGAAACAAAATACTCTGAACTGATGTCTGTGTGATGCTTATCAAGGGGAATCCCGGTGTCCTTCTTGAGAAATATTTAAACAAGATGTAGATGTTTCAGAAAACAGGAAGTGAAGTCAACAACAACAAACAACATTACAAATGTTGGCAGTAAAGAGCACAACGGTTATTAATATAGAATTTTATAACACTAAGGAGGAATATCCCACTGCCTCAGTAAAACTTCCATTTGTACAAATAGGAAAATAAATAAATTCAGGTGGCATCACTATGGTTAAAAGCACTGGCTAATCAACACAAAGTTACAGAGGACTGTAGTCACACACATAAAAGGTGATGGAGGATGAAAAGAATTGTGTGCTCTCAAGATGGAGTCGTCGTGAAAGCTCGTGAGACCTCATTAGAGCAGCATGCTGCCCTCATGTCGTGAATATCTGCCACATTAATAATCGACTCACGGCCAAACGCTGCCTTAGATGAACGAATGTATGACACGTTTTACGGTGGCAAGGCAGCAAACGGGATCGACCTGGTGTCTGAGCAACATGTGCATCGCATCCGTGCTTTTGCTTCATCGCACCCCATAATTGCCATAATTGACATTATTAGAAGGGAGTGTGTCAGATAAGCCGGTCTTGGACTGTCCTTCAAAGGATATACATCATTAGTCAGTCCATTCATCAGAACCTCATTACAGTCCTGGCAGAATACATTTTACACCACCCAACTGAGGCAGCGGGGCAGACCAGTGTACATCTGTAACTGTGCCGTCTTCATATACCACCAGATTCCCAGATAATGCTACTTGACTGGCTTTAATAATTTATTTGCTAATTGGATGGGTTCTGTTGCTTAGACTGCAGGAAAAACTGAAAAAGGTATGTTTTAATTTAGGCCACTCTGACAGACATGATTGATGTGTAACCGACCATCAACTTCTGCATCCTTTAAGGTCTTACTTAAACCACTGACATACAGTTGTTATAATTTAGAATGAAAAAAGTACATAATACAGGAGGGCCAATATATTAATAAATTATGTATTTCTTATGCAGAATATTTATTCTGCAGAATTCTGCATTGTGATCTAGAGGCAAACACAAGTATGGTGTGTGTGTGTGTGTATGCATGTGTGTGTGTGCTAAAAATGCTCTAAAACTTTTGTGTTTTGTTTGGTTACTTATGATTATGGTTAGGGCTGGGTGGGGGTTAAGGTTGTCATAGTTAGCATTAGCATTTTTTCCATAGAAGTGAATGAGCGATCCTCATAAGGATAGGTATACCCGAATATACGTGTGTGTGTGTGTGTTTGGATTATGTTTATTTTATAATATTCTCTTATATTATGGGGACCAAATGTTCCCCACAATGTAATAAAACCCTGTTTCACATCGTGGGGACCATTTTTCAGGACCACACAAAGATCTGTGAATGCAATCGAAAAACTAAAAATTTCAAAAGTCTTGTATTTTGCTTGATTACTTATGGTTAATGTTAGGGCTAGATAGGGGTTAAGGTCATCATGTTGGGATTAGAGTTTTCCCCATAGAAATGAATGGAGAGTCCCCACCATGATATGAATACAAAGCTCCTATAAAAAGAACATAAGAATACCAACAAAATTAATTCATCTCTACAAAAAAAAAATACTTCTACTTTATCATTTTCCTTCAATAAAAATTAATCAGCTGTACAGCCGCAAAAACAGCACGAAGTGCATAACAGCAGAGATGCTTTACAGGATGTAGAGTGAAGCCTTTAGTGGCCATAGTTAGAGAGAATGACAATGCTGTTAGCCAGAGAGGTGGTGCAGTACTCTCAGCATCTCCACCGGGGATTGAAATCCAATATCTGTGCTTCTGGCTGTTTAACCAGGGGAGTCATTCCAGTAAGTGAGTTTGAGTCAGCAGTTTGGCACATGATGCATGCAGTTTAATTGGGCTTTTTATGACTCTTCATAAACATTTGGACTTGTGGTGAAAAAAATAATAAAATAAAACATAAATAAATAATAATGAGAATAATTACTTTTCTCCCTATTCCCTCATGCAACTGCGCTTACATAATGGTAGGTGTAGCCGCCATAAATATGGAATTTTTATGGATAGTTTTAAGAATCTGGAAGATGGAAGGATGCCGCGGTACCGTATGATTAATTAAACTTGCTCGGCCATAAACAATGCCATTGTGGGATTCAGGGTGCTGTTCAATGAAATTCAAATTATAATCCCCTTATCCTCTGCTGTGGTTATTTCAATGTTATGCATCTTAAATTGAGTTATCTTTATAAAACTTATCAGGCTTATGAAGAACCATGTCGATGCACAGAACACAAGGCAGGTTAAATTTTTGGGGGGGGGGTGTAACTCATGCATATACATTCACTGGGGTGTAGACTGTAGCTGCAGTGGTGAAGTACATAGATTCTATAGATTCATAGCCGAATAATTGGTGGTTAATTGCGGTTTTGACTCTTTATATATGACTCTTTTGACTCTTTATATATTTTATATATATTTATATTAAAAACGGCATTTTTTTCTTAATGGCTTCCAAAACGATAAAGATCTTATCCCAACATTACCCCTGTCCTGCCCCAATTGTCCGCTCCTTCCATGTGCCGCACCCCCTCGTTAACTTTGTGTGGGATCCACATGTGATCAGCTGTTTCTGGTTGCTGTCATTAGTCCTTTGTATTAAGTCGGCGTTTCAGTTTATTTCCCCAGTCCGGTCATTGGGTGCGTTCGACTTACTGTGCTGGCTTAAAGCAACGCATTCTGATCCTGACGCAATGCATTACAGTTAAATGCATTGTGACCTCTCACCCGACTGCACAAACTGGAATCGCCTCCGTGATGACACACCTTTGCCCTTATTGGTTGAAGAGTTTAGTTACACGCATGATGTTTGTATCCCAGGTAGTTCCCATGCGTAATCCATTTCTCCCGAATATCAGGTAAAACAGTGAGAACTGGTTTTCAGTTAATTTACTTGGTAAAATAAAGTTTAAATAAATGACAAATGCTCTAATAGTACGTATAACTTAGTGGCTTATTTATTGTTAGCTACTGTAATGTTGCACTTCTTTATTTGGTTAATCGTCCAGTTTGTGAAGAAGGCATTCAAGTAGGATTGCATTGTAGTATGACTGATTTCCTGGTTCGACTTCTGATATTCAGATCTAGTTCTAGGTCAAACTGGTTTGTTCAACTTTCAAGA